>JAUMHP010000062.1:17237009-17289783 GCA_032361065.1 Enteromius trimaculatus
AAAGCTGCTTTGCAATGATATGTATCATGAAAAGCGCTATACAAATAAATTTGAATTGAATTGAATTGAATTGAATTGAATTGAATTGAATTGAATTGAATTGAATTGAATTGAATTGAATTGAATTGTCCTCTGCTCAAGAAACAAAGGCGAAAGGACAGAGGGATGCTGCACTAATCAGGACGTAAGGAGAGAGATGCAGAGATTCACGAGAGCAACTAATTCCACAGGAAATTAGCTTTAAACAGCGACACATCTTTGATTATCATTCAGGTGCCGGGAGTTCAAAGATGGGCTGGGAATCGAGAACTTGTTTAAGACAAATCAAAAAGATCAAGGGGGATTTTTTTAATTTTAATTGTTTCTGAAAGTGCATTAAAAAGGCAACAAACCAAGAATGAAATCTCAGTTGCAATTAAATAAAAAATTAAATGAAGAATATTAAACTAGGTTGAAAATGTTTTTACTTCTTTAAGCATACTTTGATTGAAAGACTATTATAAATAATGAAATGTTATAAATTCAGCTAATTATTTTTATTTATTTATTTTAGAGTAACCTAAATATTAACACAGACATGTAACAAGTACCTATAATACAACTTACACACAGGATATTTCTAAGAAAAAGAAAAACAACCTGCCTCCTCCCATCCACTTCCGTCTGTTACTACACATTGTAAGGGGAAACTGTCATTTGGGAATTGGCTCTAGGTGTTACTCAAATTATCAAAAAGCTCTTCCTGTGAATCTGTTTTGTCTCTCCTCTCTAAATACCTTATAATAAATTCAGTTAATTTAACAGTTAATTATTGCATGTGTGCAACGTGACTGCCATGACACAAATAAATTAATAAATAAATAAATGCCATTTTATTTTTTGATCATGATGATTTGATTTGAACAAATTATGAAATGTTATGAAAAAACCTGCATTAAAAACATTCAAAATGTTAAATTAAAATTCATTTATTAAGATAATACATGTTAACATGCCTTGAAAAATTTGTTGTTTCATTTTAATTTAATCAGTTTTATCATTTTAATAAAATCAATGTTTGATTTGAATAGAAACTACTTATTAAATATTATAAATGACAAATTCACAGATTAAAAATAAAGTTATCTATTCAATACAACACATTTTTCTTTTCTTTTTTTAAGTCTGTATTGCTTTATGCTAAAGGTTTTCATAATAATGGGCACCAAAATATCATACTCCGTACTCAAAAGATTTATAAAAAATAAAAAAATAATTTAGTGAGGATTTATATCAATTTCATAGATCTAAACAAAACATTAAAAATGTATAAATAAAATTTATATTTCTGTGTTAAAAGCAGTAAAATGTGCAAGTCACACTGCTGTGATGATAAAAAAAAATACATTTAAAAAGTAATCTTCTGCACACTTTATTTTTTTCCCTTTTAACAAAGTTTCTGTTGCTGTAATGCTCATCAAAATATGATATTTTATACTCCCTTCAATCAAAATTAAATTCTAATAATTATTCTATGATTAATAGATGAATTAGTAAATTAAATGTTACATTTAGGATCTTTTACCATGTAAGAGCGTTGGCAGAAATAACAGTGTGCCATAAATGACGCTGCATTCAATCTGGTTGGCACGTCTTGTAAACTCTGATTGGTGTGAAATGTTTTAAAGTTAAAAAAGAAGTCAAGTCACGAAAGCGTGCCGTCATGATTGATCATCGCTGTCACTGTACTTGAGCACTCGCGCTCATCTCCCGCCCTGTCATTCTGACACTTCTCATCCGACAGGGTCCAAACACAGACCAGACTGTGGTTGAGGTTAATCAGGAGCACACTGGAGATAATGAGAGATTATACGCTTGTGTGTGAGAGTACAAACAGAACTATTGTCTTCAGTCAAGCTGCACTTCTCACTGGCGGCTTTACTGAAGCCAAAGGAAGTGGCATTTCCTTATCTGGGGAGCCAAAGTGTTGGGTAGAGCGATCCTGTCCACCGCTGCAAAAACCGCCTGAATACCGCCGTAAACAACACTGTCTGCAGTCAGAGAGCGAGAGAGCGATAACACAGAGATAAGTGGCGGTTGGTAAGGTCTCAAGGCAACCAGTCATTTTCAGCTCTCATGCTCTTCAGTACAGTACAGTACAGTTTGCAAAGCCATCCAAGTTATTGTGACATACATTCAAGTGCAATTAATTAATTATTGAAGAACAAGAAAATGTAGGGTGTGAATTGGTTCTACACATCAGCTGCTGATTGGATGTTGAGATGTGGGCTTGGCACTCAAAAAAGGAGGCAGATGTACTGAGCCTGCAGTGGGCGGGGTTTAAGCAGAGTAGATGATTGGAGACATCATAAGGTCATGACACTGATTACAACTTACAGCAAGTTACAAAAAGAAAACACAATAAGATTAAAGGATCAACAACAACAACAAAAAAAACAGAATGAATTTAAATTCATGCAAACTTTGGATCTACATTTAAAATTAAGAAATCACTGTACTGTAAAATAAAAATTATAGTTACAATAAATTATTGCTACAAAATAAATTTCACAATGAAAAGCTTTTTTGGAACATAGAAATACAGTTAGAAATAGCAATGAAACAAAATAATAATAAACGTTGATTTCTGAAACAGAAAAGCATTTGACCTAATATTGCTTCAGAATGTGAGTGAGCCTTTTTTCTCCTTCAGCAATGTAGAAAAAACAAGTACAACAAGATTATGTCTGTGTCCTGCTCTTCAGATCATGCTCATTTTAGTCGTTCTTGTTGCTTTTGTGCAGTAGATAAATAACAGAATTTTTTTTTTCATTAAATTAATTCTTGCCGGAGTCCCGTGAATAATTAAATTCTACCGCAAACAGCACTAACATGACCTTGCCGCCCGCACCCGCATTCACCCATCAGATCTTGTCCCGCGGGAGGGCAGCTCTCCATCGTGCACCAAGTGACCCGGTCTCGAAAGAGAACACAGCTTCTGCAGTTTGGCGGACGTTGCAATTTGCGCGTCTCTGCATGCACTGTAAAAAATGGCCATGAATTTAACGGTAAAAAAACGGTGAAAATGCTACGGTAAAAACCTGTTAAATGATTAATGGTAAATTCCTGTTAAATTGACAGGGAAACACTGTAAACTGACATTCCCAGAATGTCCCTGCATTGCATTTTAAATGTTGTTTGAATTTGATGTTTTTTCTTTTTAGATTTTTTTGTAACAGTTATGTTTATTAGGGTTGTATGTTACATGTAATGTTGTTAAATGAATGTTTATTGCCCATTTTAGTTTACTAATTCTTACCATGATGGTGTTTAGTGTTTGTGTGAATGACACTGAGCACCTTCTATATGTTTTACTATTTAAAAGCTACTTGTGATGAGCTTTGGTTCATCGTATGACCTTCTCCTAACCACCTGCATTTGGTTAGTATATTTCAACGGTGCGAAAAAGATTTCACTATTTTAATAGTTTGGTATATTAACATTATATCAGATATTACTTCTTTTTCTTATTAGAAATTACGGTATTTAACTGTAAATTTAAAATAAAACCGTAAAACTATTGACAAAACAAAATATTTTACATTATATTTTTCACGGATTTATACAAGCAACCACAGCTGCCATTTTTTTACCGTAAATTTTACGCATTTCTTTTTACAGTATACATGGTTTTGCCGTAAAAGAAATAAAGGTTTTACCGTTACTTAACGTTAGAATTTCGGCAGCCGGTATATTACCGTAAAAATAAAAATATTTACAGTGTGAAAACTGTACTGGATGTTTATGTTAATTTAATTTTGTTTGACTGCTGTATTTGAATTTTAATATAAATTGCTATTTGTTGCTAATAAAAGTTGTTAATATTATGTGCATGTTATTTTGTTATTGTTTCAGTATTAATGTTTGGTTTTCAGTTTCTGAACGGTTTAGGCACAAGCCAACAGTTTGGTGACGCTGTCTGAGTCTTACGTTATATTTTTTTTTATTATTAACGGTAATACCTTATACGGGGGGAAAATAGGGAGGCGGTATGACGGTATCTAAATTTGGATACCCCCCAAGCCTAGTTAAAATCATAGTTAGAAGAAGAAGAAAAATACCCCAGCATATCAGTGTGCTAAAATCACTCCTAGTGACTGCATAGTAATGCCCTGGCAACCTCATAAACATGATCAAAAACACTCAACAATGTTCCAGCAACCACCTAGCAACACCTTAGAAATAGTAATAATATACTATAAATCACCAACCAAGTCTTTGGTTCACTTTACACAGGACACTGCCCTAGCAACCATCCACAACACCCTAGTAACAACAAAAACATAGTGCCCACACAGCAAAGACAGCAGCCTATAAAGTTTTGCAGAGGCTACAGCTGTCCAGAAAATCTACTTCTTGGACTAATCTCTTGTTTCTCTGAGCTGGATTGATTTAGGCTCATCAATATGAAAAAGCACATGCCGGCTCTACAGCGACACATTGAAATAAATCATTCATACAGCAAGAAAAATCTTTCAGCTGTTATTTAACTAAAGTCTCAGAGGATCGACAAACAGTAAGAAGGGGAAGAGAAGTCTTTCATCCTCCTCTCCAAACTCAAGGAATCGCTCTCATCCATGTGTTATAGCATATTAATGCTGCTGTGTTTACAACACAACACTTCAGCTTTAATCAAAAGGGATTAGAGTGACGGTAACCTGACAGAAACCAAGGACAGGAGAACAGCAGCGGCATCTCCCTGCGGTTCGGCACATCTCACATGCACACAATGAGCAGAGTCAAACTCCAAACACCCGTTTGATCGCGGCTGAAAATATGGGGTAACCGATATGACATTTGCAAGCTTCCATCTTCAACATCGTTATGCGAAGACAAGCGTGAAGCATAAATCTGCAAATCTGAGAACGTCACCAGTCAAACAATGAGTTATTATTCTGGATGACAGATCCGAAGTGATTACAGAAAGAATGAAAGAGAAAGAACAAAACAATGAACAAAAAGAAAAGCTCTGCAAAAATAAGTCAATTTTTACATGTTGGATAACACAGCGTTTATTGCAGTGCTTTACAAGGATTTTAAGGAGTAGATCGCCCAAAGATGACATTTTGTTTAAATTTACTTACCCTCAGGCAATCCAAGATGTAGATGAGCTGATTTCTTCATTAAATTTGGAGACATTCGACATTACACCACAATCTTCTGCAGTGGATGGGTGCCGTCAGAATGAGAGCAAACAGCTAATAAAAACATCACAGTAACCCACACCACTCCAGTCCATCAGATAACATCTTGTAAAACCACAGGTTTGAAGTAAACAAATGCCTTGATTACAGATTTATTTGTAAGCTTTTAGCTTTACTTGTGAAATAGAGCTTTTATCAGCTGTTTGGACTCTCATTCTGACGGCACCCATTCACTGCAGAGCAAGCGAATACTACATTTCTCTAAATCTGATAAGGAAACAAACTTCTCTACATCATGGATGGCCTAGGGGTAAGTTAATGATAAGAAAATGTTAATTTTAGGATAAACAATCAATTGTTCAAAAAAAAAAAAAACACACACACACACACACACACACACACACACCGTCCCTTTAAGTGCCTGTCACTGTTAAGATGGCCTGTGGGTGACTGAGGCGTCTTGTTTTTTGGTGCGCCGTGCAAATATTCCAAGCATGTCTGTGAAATGCCAGAATATTTACAGGATGCAGGAAGTTCAGCAGAGAAGCTCGCCTGATGGCAACCAGCTCCAGATCAGAGACCTTTTCAAAAGAAAAATCACAAACACAAAAACACTGTATTTCCGCATGTGCCAGACGATTTCTGGGAGTGCAGAGCTGGCAACTTCACCAAGATGCCTTCCGGAACTGGATGCAGCTCCAAACGGCTGGTTCTCGTTAAATCTCTCAACAAACGTTTGCTTCCACGCCTTCAATCAGAAAGGTATGCAAGCATCCAAATTAACACAAGCATTAATTTGTTGGCAAGCTTATCATAAAATGATGCTTCGGATATGCAAAAGATGCCAGGCACAACATTAACCTGAGGGAAGCAAGTTACCGCTTAACTGGTTTTAAATTACCATTGCATGAATCAGGTTATTAAAACAAGAAAAGGAAACAGAACCTCAAAAATGATCTACACACCAAACAAAACAAAAAAAAGATGTAATGTCAGACACCTGCATAGAAATATTTGAACATATATATGAAATAATTCATAATAGATTCACAGTGATTTTCAAATTACGCAATATTATGAATACTGCAATGATTTCAGTATGACTTATATTTTAGGAACAGGTTTCATTTGTTAAAAGAGTTTACAATATTTGCTTGCCTTTCAAGAGAAAACGTATGTTTTCAGATTTTATTAAATATATTTCAATAAATGTTGCAATAGATAAGTATGCATGAATATATGGAGGCAAATAAAACACATCATAACTTAAATAAAAATAAAAAAACATTGCTGTGCAAAATGAATAAATGAAAAGTACTATGATTAAGATCATGGGTGAATATTTAAACGTGATTGCATGCGCATTAGAAAAGTTTCAAAATGCGGTAAATACTAATTTTATTGTTCATCCATCACCACAATGCCTTCGTCTCTCAGCCAGCCAGAGCTCTCAAAGCAAACTTCAATTCTGCTCAAGGCCCAAATAAATGGAACAAACTACACACACAAAGCCTATTAAATCTGCTTTGGAAACTCTTATGGGACGGCAGTGTGTAAGCAGCACACCTCTTTCAGAGAACACTTCCTCAAATACCACAAGACTTACTCACGCAGAGAGACAGAGGTGTGCGGAGGATTCGAAAAAAAGAGGACATGAAAATTAACCCTTTACTGTCAAACCATAAACTGACAGATGTAACCAACTCTGCACTTTCACAATATTTGGGTTTTAAGCAGGATGAATGCAGCTATGCTAAGAACATTTCAATGAACATTAACTACAGTTTTGATGTAGTTCAATCTGAACAATGAAACCAAGTCATCTCAGAGTCACCATCTCCATTCTTGTTTAGGTCATTTGATTCGGCACCAATGAAACCACAGAGCTGATCACAGAGTCCCATTAGAGGACAGACCCAAGCCCTCTTCTCATGTGACTCTCAGCTCCTGTTTTAACATGCAAGCATTTCAGGTGATCTGCTAAGGTTGAAATTATTCAGGTGTTTCCACATTATTAACATGCATCTTAAATGTGTCTCCTCGGAGCACTTGAGCTTTTCAGGGGAAAGACTTTGAGTTTGGAACTTCATGCATCACTCACAAAACTCAGAAATTGCTAGTAAATTTCACAAAGAACTGGCAAAGTTAATGGTATATTTAATCTGGAAGTGATTCCACTTTCAACAGTTAGGCGATCAAGGAAGCAGCACACATAAATGTCCTTCAACATGTTCCTCTTTTACCAGCCATAGTCAGAAAAGGCTTCACCTACATCTAGTGCACTTGAGAATTTAAAATTACACCAACACTGAGGCAAAACTATTTCAACATTAAAGAGTAAAATCTAGGTAAAAATACACACACACACACAGAGAGAGAGAGACTAGACATTTCTACACACCACCTTGTGCTCCTTTGAGCTCAGAGTGGAAGTACTGAGCAACACAAACAGGTAGACAGCATTCAGAGAGCAACCATTCATTCACAAACACAATGTGTTAACCACAATATTTCAAACGGGGTGACAACTCTTCTCTCCTCCTGCAAGCAGAACACGTTATCCAACATGAATGCTCCAAGGATAGCAATTAAAACTACAATTATGCGATAGACTTTGAGTTTGCTGCCAATATAAGATCCTATTGATGCTCCATTTAATGCAACCCATAAAGTTCTTCTCTAGTTTAGGTGGCATTAAGATTTTTTTTCATCCCTAAACTCAATTCTGTGTTTATTCATTTACCTTTTATAGTTTTGATTTATCCCATGGAAAACAAAAACAAGCTTCCACATCATCCAGTGCAATATTTCATGCATAATCATGCCATGTCAACTCAGGGCTGTCAATCACAGCTGGAGGAACGAGGCAGCACACAACGAATAGCATGAAAACATTCCAGTCTATCATTACATACGAGAAGGAAGAAACGCCTGGAAAATACAGTTCAGCTTTCCTTTACAGGCTGATTAACATCTACTTCTATGCATGTTTGGCCACACCGTAAATGAACACAGCGGTTTCCTTACAGAAAATCATAAAGGAAGCAGAGAAATTACATACAGGTAAGCACTGACTGAAATCGACTAATAGTGCCCACCAATCAGAATGAAGTATTTCAGAGTTGGATGCGATATAGACGCAAAATACAAAACATTTTACACATAAATTTACGAATAGTTCGCTAAAAAACCCTCCCCAGATAAAAGCAGTAACACATATACGGTAGGCCAATAAAACGAATTTGTTTACATCAGGCTTCCCACGCCTTTCGACCAATAACTTTGCATGAGTTTTCCAGTTATTAAAGTTAGATACGGATTTGTTAAAGCACTTCCGTTCACTTGTGTATCCCAACTTGCGGCCGTGTATGTTCACTACAGAAATTGTGTGCATGGAAATCACCTATTATCAGGTTATCCGTGGCAGTGGAAACGCTGAGATATAAACACAACAATTGAAAGCAGCGGTGGCTGTTAGAATGTAGCTCGTTCACAATCTTCCGCGCCAAACCAACAAAAGGTGTGAAAAGTTGTAACAAAGTATCAACGCGCGATTAACAATGAGCAACAATGTATCCATGAGCTCCATTCGGAGCGCCGCGCAGGAAACACTGGAACTAGGCGCGTCTGTGTCAATCTCCACACAAAAAAACACACACACATCTCCAAATACACAACAGCGCACTGATTCCACTGACCCACAATCATAAAAAACACTTCAGCACAGGTCTCCTTCAATAATCTAAAGCAGCCGGGAACACAAAGAAACTCTAATCACAATTTCTCCCAAAACTTTTGTAATGGGACATGAAGAAGTTTGTTCCTTCTCTACTCACCTACTCCGTACTTCTCCTTCTTCGTGGGCACCCAGCGCGACATCCTCACTGATGAAGGTGTTGTGAGACGCCCGTGAGAGTTGTTGTCGATATTCCAGATAGATATCCACACACTTTTTCCACACACTTTTTCTTTTCTCTGCAGGAGTGGAAAGACTCATCTAGCCGCCATTTTCCACAATCACTGAACTCATGAACCGCGAGGGGGAGATATGAGAAACTTTTTGTCATGTGGGACACCAGCGTCACCAGACAGTCCCTCGCAAAAATACCATGGTAACTGCAATTTCAGCCCAAATTCCTGAAGTTAAAGCGCTACAGCTGGGGTTCCATCACTTTTATGTTTATTGAAACTCAGAGATTTATTAATAGTTATATGAATGTTCCATTTAAAATATATAATTTATTAATTTGTAATTTATTTTTATCCAGTTATTTTTAAACATAACATGTTTAAAATGATAAGTCTAAAGACAAAAACACTTAACGTATATTTTGAATAAAGATTGGCATCATTCCCAAACTTTTAATGATTATGAAATAGTGAAATTATGAAATAAAAGTTTTGTGGATCATTTCTATCTAATCAAGCTCAAATTATAAAAAAAATAAATAAATTAAAAAAAAAACGCAACAAAAAAACAACAAAAAACACACTCTGTTAAAAGGTTTGAGGCTGGTATTTTTATGGTAAGATTATGTTAAGTCTCTTCTGCTGACTGAAGGCTACATATATTTGTTCAAATATACAGGAACAGTAACGATGCAAAACATCCAGCAGCATTCCCTCAGTCTTCAGCTTCACTTATTCCTTCAGAAATCATTAATATGCTGATTTGCTGCTCTAGAAACATTTCTGGTTATTATCAATGTTAAAAACAGTTGTGCTGATTCATATGTTTGATTGGAACCGTGTTTGTGATACACTAAATCTAAACTAAAATCATTAAGCACTTTATGATGGCCTGATGTGATGAAGGACCTTGAGATTTTTTGCATTTTGAGTGAACCATGATGTAACTCCTTGTAATGTCATTTTCATATGGTCAATTTCTTCTAATGTTCATTTTAACCAGGGTCTAAAGAGACAGACTAATCTGTTTTTCACTGCGCCTGCTCCATTTTTTAGTAAAAAAAAGATTTTTAATAAAAATATGGAAAACAAAATTAACAGCACAGCATAATACATTATGAATCCTCTAATACTCATAACGAGACAATTTTCGCTGTCATAAATAGCTGCAGACTGTGGCGACTGCTGAAAATTTGATTATGGGGACCAATTAGAAAAAATTGCTCTGGGATACTGTCTCGTAGCCACCGACTTCACTTAATTCCTGCTTTTACAGAGAAATTATCACTCTGTTTGAGGTTAATTGTTGTTTCTGTGAAAGTATGTTGCTTTGCACACAAACCATCCCCAGATGCTTGCAATTAAAGCTGCTCTGTGGGACAAAGACTGTCTTTTGAATCATTACACTATGCAAAACATTTTGAGAATGAGCCTTTTAGATGCATCTTTACATACAGCGCTTCCACTTCTTTGTTCATTTGCCGTTTTGTTTTGTAGCCTGCAGTTAATGTTTTAAGCATTTGACTGAAACAACATTAAAAGAAGCTCCTGCATCCTTTGTGTTCATCTGAAGCTTTGGTGTAAATGTTACAGAAATGTGTTTTCATTGTTAGCCCACAGATAGATGCTTTTATGAGCAATGAATGATTTATTCTCCTATAGTAAGCGCTTTCTGGCCCCGCAGCGGGGTGAAGAGACGGTTTACCATTCATCAGTGTATATATCAGAGGCCTGTTGGTTTAGTGCGGACCCTGTCACATTAAACACCTCCCTCTTGCTCTATCAGCCTGAAGAATAGAGCTCAAACACTTTATCATCATTACTCAGTGAAACGTCCAGCAGAAAGAGAGGTTTTGCTGCTTTTTATTGGTGTTTGCTAAGCCAAGCATTATTATTATTTTTGCTAAAACTAGCAGATTTATTTTTTGTTAAGTGAAAGTTGCATTAAAATATATTCTTAACTTACTGTAAATGTATTTATTTATTTTTTTTACATTTATTTATGAATTATTATCTCGTCCGACATCCAATCAACAACTAACTACATCATTGTTATGTTTGAATAAATCATGATTAAAATAGGGAAATGGTTCATTTCTAAATGTATTTATATATGAAAATATATCTGACAATTTTCATAATAAAATGTTTGTAAAAGTGCATGAGACTGTACAATGTAATGCATTGTAAAGCTGCATTATAAATCATATTTAATACATTAAGCCTACTTTAATAATGTATTCCTCATAAAGGCTTTGAGTAAGGTGTTACTGTATTTTCTTATACTCTGTACTAAACTGTGAAAATGCTACAGTAAAAACTTGTTAAACGGATAATGGTAAATTACAGTAATAGTAAATCCCAGGGAAATACCATAAACTGACATTCCCAGAATCCCGTGCATTGCATTTCAAATTCAGTTTGAATTTGTTTAAATTTAAATGTTTTTTCTTTGAAATAACTGTTTCTTCTTAGTTTTTGTCTTATCAGTTTTGGCTCATCATGTGACTTTCTCATCATCACCTGTATTTGGTGCTTATCAGAGTATTTTAAAACAGTTGGTGTATTAACATCATATCAGTTACTGAAATTACGGTATTTAACTGTAAACGTAACTTAAAACTGTAAAACCAAAAATGTTGCTACTGTATACTTTTACAGTCGAATTCCGGCAATCACAGCTGCCGTTTTTTTAACGTAAATTGTCTGGATGTTTTTTGCAGTGTATTACAAAAATCGTATTTACTATCATTCTTACTGTGCAAGAGGACAACAGCATTAACAAAGTGTATGAGATTAAATATGGGCAGTAAATATAATTAAATATCACAGTTTTATGCACAGATTAAACAGGCTTTTACATATGCAGAAAATTAACATGCACACACGTATACACATACAAATGTTCTTCTATAATTTGAGAGCTGTAAAAGTGATGTTATGATACTTTTTGTTGACTTTTGAGTTTCAAAGAGCATCATGAACATACAGCTTAACATCTCCATGAGAAGAAGGGTTTGGAGGGACATGAGGGGAGTAGATGCTGACAGTAGTTTTGTTTCGGGGTGAATTATTCCTTTAATTGTTCTCCTGTGCCTTTCTTATTTGTTTGCTCTAAGCCTTTGAGACATTTGACAGCTTTAATTAGGAAATCCCTCCGTAAATACAGAGAGTAAGCCATGCTGAGGCATGAGTCACGGCCCAAAGCACAGAGAACAAAACAGCAAATTACCCACTTAAAATTAGAAACAAATACCAAATTGATCACAGGAAAATAATGTCTGGGAATAAACATGAAATAGATATACAGAGCAGGATAGGGCTGTTTTGATTGTGTGAGTCATGCAAGCTTTTCCTTCTCTCTCTCCTCTAATGATGAAGATATCAGGAGAAAGATGTTGACATGTCCCAACATCATAGGAACGAACTCAACACACCCCAATCAGCCTTTGCATGTTTATTTATACTTTCTATCAGTCTTCTTTCACCCTAATGAAAAGAAGTTGCACACTTTCCCTCATTCATCATCCGACTGCAGGGGGCGCCGCTAGTTCTGCTCGTTGATTTAATACTACTATGTTTCTTCAGTATGCATACTCCGTACAGTATGCATTAATTGCTTGTGCATGGAATATTTACATTTTAAAGACTTACTTAATGTCTTTATTTTCAAAGTGCCCTGTAATGAGATTTATAGAAACATTTTAGAAGACATTAAACCCTGTGCACAGTATGCATACTGCACAAATAGCAAGCACAATTTGGTATTATACAACCCTTAACATAGTATATAGCTTGGTATGCATATGTTCTTTTTAAAATTGAAAAATAAATTAAATTTCCAAAGTGCCATATGATTAAATGATTTATAGAAACATTTTAGCAGAAAACAGACACAGTATGCATACTGCAAAAATAATAGAACTAAAAATACTAACAAATTATTTTGGTGCCAAGTGATGGAAAGTTATGAAACGTAGAACAGTAACTATGTATATATTGTTTATTGCATCTATTTAAGGCATTTTTAATGAAAAGTCTAATTGTTTTCCAAGATGCTATTTTAGTTTTTTAACCAAACTAAACAATTTTATTTTCAATGGGTCAAGATTTTTTTTTTTTAATTCAGACAAATTTTGGGTACACTATACAGAAATGTAAGCGCAGTATACTTTATACTATTCCGAACATAGTTTTCTTTCTGGGTCCATAGGGGCTAACAGGAAACCCAGGAGCCAGCGTAATTACAATAATGATGTAGGTTAGACCCAGTAACCTCTGGGAAAAGCTGCCTTTCTCTGCTAACATGAAACAAGAAAAGTCTATATTCAGGCTGAGAAAAAAACGGTGAGTTGTTTAAGAAAGCTTAATGTCTTTACTGCGGCAGTATGTCCCAATTCACACAGCAAAGATAAATCCTCAGTGTGTGAGCAGCTTTAATGTCTCCAGATGATTGTAAACATTATGAACGTAGCCTGAGTTAAATATCTAAAGTCATATACAGGTGTGCCAGGATGCATTGTTTAATGATTGGTATTAGAGTTATAGAATTATAGAATCGTATATGTTATTGGAGATATTATTAAGGCATTATTTTTCTGCGCCTTTTTTTTTAGTAGATACCTCTGAAGTAAAAGTCTCCATTTTTACTAAACAAAACCCATTTAATGCTGAAACAGTTATATTGAGTAATATTGACAGTTTGGTCAAAACAGCTACTGCAGATTAAATGCAAAATACTGGAGAGAGTTATTTCTCCCATCTTCTTGTTTACTCGGGTTGCCAGATTGAGCACGATGAAAGATGATGAGCTTTACATTGTAAGTTGAGGAGATTTGTCTGGATTTTAATGTTCCTCTTGAACACTTTTAGGTCGGGTAGAACCTGCAATCTCTGACCAGCTTCGTTTACTGGCTTCCGTGGCTGCAATATGCTGTGTTTTCCACCAACTGGCAACCCGGAGTGTATTAATACTATTGGGTAAATGAGCAGTGGGCGGAGTCACACAGACCAAAACAGACTTCCGACATTTTAAAATAAAGCAACTGACAGTACCGTTGTTTATGAACTTAACAAGTTTCCTAAATATCTGCACACACATGTATAAATACAGCAATAAATATATAAATACACCAGGACCTTCAAAGAGATCTCACATGTGATTTCTCTTTCTTACAGGTTAAAGGGCGGTTGATCCTGATCCCAAAGCAGCAAAACAGACATTTGACTACAGAAACCCCAGGACCGAGCTTATTCACCCTGAAGATGTGTTTGTGTGGTCTTGAGAGATCATGTGGGTGTCCCAACACAAACATGAACAACCTCATCATCTGATTCAACTCCCCGAAGCATTAATTGCCTGAAGGAGGTCACATGTCCTGCTCCAAACCACGGGATAGCAGAGGCTCTGTGTGTTACATGATGCGCTTCTAATCCACATCTCAGTATGACTTCAGAATTGATTTTGCTGTTTGCATGTGAAAAGCTCACTGATGCAAAGCTAGTTAGTTGCTGGGCTGTTGCTATGTGGATGTTAAGGTGTCCTGATGGGATTTTTAGTGTGCTGCTATGCAATTGGAAGGTTTGTAAGTGTCATATTATCTAATAATCTGATACCTTGTCTGTACTCTGTTAGCACCATAGGTGTTTGCATAGACAAGCATCACTTTTACTTTTGCTAGGCTCAGTGATTTAAACAACCTCCAGTGTTATTAAGTTTGTCTTAAAGACATTAATGACTGTTTATATTGTGCATCTTGTTAAACAAAGTTTTGCTGTGATTCTTAGAGCCTGGTGGTTAACTGGAATCAGTTCATATTGAAGGAGATAACCAAGCCATATCTAGAGACCAAAATATTACACTGAATAGACCGAAGAGTTAGAGCTTTAGAGCAACTAGCAACCACCCACTCACTAACTTGTTAAATCCCCCACAAAATCCATTGAGGCAGTGAGTTTTGCACTCTACAAATATGTTCTAGGTTCCTTTTCCTTTAAAACAAAACACTGAAAGAGAGGAAAATTCAAGTAGTACAAAGTATACAGTTTATCCAGATAATGCTTTTTCACTTTAGGTTATCTGTGTTAAACTGCAGGCTCCTTAGTCGCTGCAAGACAGACATTACAGGCATCTCTGAGAATAAACAAAACAGTTCTATGCCAACATGTCCAGGTTGAAAAAGGTTGGTATTTACTGGTTGGGAGCAAACACACACACACACACACACACATCTTTCTCCCAGAGAAAAATAAAAGTGGTTCTGTAAGTCTTTTGTTCCTTCAGACTAGGACACACATTTATAGTCATGGCTGAGAGGAGACGGCACCAGTGGCCCCTCTTCAGACTGTAAGAGAAGGAGACATGGAAGAAAAGCTGGGATCGTCACAGTGCTATTGCTTCTTGAAGTCAGATTGTTCAGAGCCGTGTGACACAGGTAAACTGTTGTGCTTACCGTGCGTCCTGTCATGTCAGCTTGTTGAGTATTGACGTTTTTTAAATGTGTGTTTTTGTAGGATTGTATCGACTAAGCAGTCTGGGCTCAAATAGGACATCACTGTAAAAAAAAAAAATCTATTAAACTATTTGCCAAAAGCAACAGAAAATGTAAAAGCATCTCAGAGAATTGATATTTTTAAGGTGTTTAGGTGAATGTTTTTGCTAAAAAACAAGAGTGGATGTGCATATGAGTGAACACTGTGAAACTCAATTAAGGTGCACTTTCTTGTTCTTGAAAATTTGATACATGAAAATTCATGTTGACTTACTCACCCTCAGGCCATCCAAGATGCAGGGGATTTTTATTTTTTTTAGTAAAACTAAAGAAAACGGTAAAGAATATTTTTAGCTGAAACATGGTCCTTGGTGATGCGAGTTAAAGGTTGTCGATTTATGAGAAGAAAAAGGCATATTAAGCAACACAAAATGAATGGCTCCTGGTGATGAGGTTTTATGAAGAGAAACGATTGGTCTGTGCAAGAAACAGAACATTATTTACAACATTATTTCCTATAATCCATAGTTTAGGTACACAGCCCATTTAGTGATGTGCATTTAGCAAACAAATCATTCTTTTGAACTGTTTTTTTTTTTTAGTAAACCAGTTCACCAAATTGGTCTGAATAATCTGAAACGGCATCTTCAAGTTACGCAATCAAAACTTACTTTTAGATTTCTGACAGTCACTCCGGCTCAAATAAGGCCACAATTGTGTATCTGATGCTATGAATGAGCTCATTCAATGCTTCAGTTCTTCAACAATCACTGAACTAAGGAGGAAAGGATGAATCGAAGACCGCTGATATGCGCATGTGTGGACCAAGCACTTCAATGAAGGAGCCAAGTGAAAGTTTTTATGGTTACTCATGGTTTATGTGAAAAGATAAACTAGTTTATTCACTTTATATGCTTTGGACAAGTAAAACATCCACGTTTCACGCTAACTATTTAAACTATTTTCACTCATATCTAGTGAATAACCAAGGACCAAGATTTCAGATGAAATTCTTCTTTAATGTTCTGTACCTACATCTTGGCCTGAGGGGTCAGTAAATGAACTGTCCCTTTAAGATCCATTTTCAATGTCTTTCTCAGAGTTTATTATGGAGGACGTCAAGCCTGAGGGCTGGCGGCAGCTACTTCAGCCCCATGGTGCAGCTGGCAAAAACAGCACGGGTCTCCTTCGCAGGTCCTCATCATGGAGGAGGCCTGGGGAGCGGGGTTATTATAAGGGCCCTGTGGCGCAGGTGAATGAGCCCCCTCGCAGAGCTCGTCCTCTGAGCTGCATAGAGGGTGGCAGGACGGACAAATGGCTTCAGACACCGGAGAGACTCCAATCACGCCGACTTCAGAATCAAATACCTTCGTTTGCAGACAGGACGGTATCAATGCCAGTTCTCCCGAATGAGACGGTGGGATGTAACCCACTGTGTCCTGATGTTTCCTCACTCCGCATGAGAAATCAGACCCCTAGCGTCTGTCCCAGTGTGTGTGAAAGCTCCTCTAGCAGCCTGGAGTCTGTTCACATTAAAGCTGCTCCCGGTGCAGAAAAAGCTCAGTTCTGCGCTCTCACTCCGGTTCGCTTCGGCTGGCTGCCCATACAAAGGCACGTGATACTGACCGACATGTCTGACAACCACCATGACAACAGTAGGTGCCAGGTAAGAAAGAATAACAGGAAAGGAAAGTGATGTCACAGCAGGAAGTTTATTTTCAGATTAAAAAAAAAAAAAAGAAAAAAATGTCAAAATGTTTCCATTGCATTTAAAGCACTTTCAGTTGTTAATTTTGTTTTTTGTTTATGTATTGTATATTGATATCATAGTATTATGTATACTGATTTGTTTACAGATAACCTTTTCAGATTTTTCTATTGCATTTGAAACATTTTATTTTTTATAATTTTTCTTTAATTTAAATTATTTATATAAAATAAAATATTATTTTAGTTTAATTTATTTATAACCTAAGGGTTGTTTTCAGATAACTATTTCATATTTTTCTAATGCATTTTAAATATTTGTAACTTTTATTATTTTGTATTGTTTTTTTTTTTTTTATTATATTATTTGTAATTTAATTGGCCGGATTTTTTATTAGCCTGAACTACCAAAAGACATCTAACACAACATTTAACAAAAAAAAAATGCCACTTTCCAAATTAGTCATGCAGCATAATGAGGTCAAGTGGGAACAATCTACTACTGTACTTAAATTTATGTTGATAATGCCTTATCTGCTCTGTGGAGAGAAAAATTGTTCTTGCATTGTAATCCAACTATCAGATATCCACTGAATCATTTAGATTCAGCTTTCATATTTTACATTTCAGAATGTTGCAGTTTTTAAATGGAAATAAGATTAAAAACATAATAAGAAAATGATCTCATGAAATGAGTTTCGTGAGACAGCTCCACTGTATCACATGAATTGTACAGTCGGAAACTTTCTTTGCCCAGAAGTTCAGAGCAAGTGAGTCATCCAGACTGGAGATAAAAGCCTTCAGAGTCCCAGACTTTCTGCCACCGCTGTACACCACACAACAATCACTCAGTCTCACCTCTGCTGGGAACGAACCCCGGAAATGAACAGCCGAGCTCTCAGACCTGATTTACCTTAGTGCCAACTGATGCCAGAAAGAGAGAGAGCAATAGAAAACTAAAAAGAGGGGAAAGAGAGAAATCTCTGGATGAATGTCAAGTACGTGAACTTCAGTGGCTGTCTGGGTGCTGCGTGAAGTCGAGATAAAACTGCTCTGTCAGCAGGTGCTTGGGTCCATTCGGAACAGATTTAGGAACGAATAGATCCAACCGCATCTGAGCCAACAACAGGATCACAAAAGTGCTGCGGGGCCCAGAGGATTGAAACAAATCCAATAGCATTTGTACATCGCACAAATCTTTCTATCTTTGCCCTTCAGTCGTTTTATGTTCAATACTTCAAGTATTTGGACACTCAAAGAAATTGTTCATCTAAAAATAAAAAATTGCTGACAGTGCACCTTTGGCCATCCAGTATGAAGTTTGTTTCCTCATCAGAAATGATGTGGAGATATATAGTGTTACATCACTTACTCAGCGATGGATGCTCTGCGGTGAATGGGTGCCGTCAGAATGAGAATCCAAACAGCTGATTAAAAACACACACCACTCCTGTCTAAGAGTTAACATCTTGTGAAACATAAAAAAAAAATGAATCCATCATTAAGATATTCCTGTAATCAAATAGTTGCTTTTGGACTAAAATATGGGTCTATAATTCATTATAACATTTACTTCAGTGAAAATGTCTATCTACAGTTAAATCAGCCAACGTATTTGTGTAGAAATGCTTTTGGTTATAAATGGTGCTTGCTCTGGGCATATTTCTTTTTTTTACTGCAGAAAGCATTGTCACGGATAAAGATTTGTAATTTACCAGAAAACAACCGTTTGAAATTAAAAATGAATTTGTTTCTTAAAAAATCACACAACTTTTCACTTTAACTGATGGACTGGAGTGGTGTGGATTATTGTGATGCTGTTTGGACTCTCATTCTGACGGCACCCATTCACTGCACAGCAGTCACTGGTGGTAAGCACTGCAATACTACATTTACAAACTCATCTACATCTCTGATGGCTTTGAGAGTGAATTGGAGTGGTGAGTTTTTCATTTCTGGGTGAACTATTACTTAAAGTCAAACTTGAAATGCATGAATGTCATTGCGTTAGAGTTCAGAAGATGTCAAAACAAGCAGCACATGCTTTCAAAAACTGCGGTTTCTGACAAAATCATGTTCATCTGCCTTTTCTACAACTATAACAAGTCCGTGTGTGTTCTTTCAGCAGAAACTGAAGTCTCCCATCACTCCAGTGTTGCTCAGCACTCCTGCCAAACTTAATGGACCAAGACCAAATGGTGCGTACTGATGGCATATGAAATTTCTGAATGAACAACTTGGCAGAGGACACCGGTGAATTATGTTTAGAGGTTTGAGCTTTACACACTGGTTGTATAAAATACCATCTTTAGTAAATTCAGTGAACTGCTTCATGCAGAAATCTAAGTTGTGCATACTTTATGTTCCTAAAGATTATTGAGGTAAAACGAACAAAATGTGTGATATGTGTTCAGTGATATTCTGTGGTAAGATAAAATAACTGTTTATATTAGGAGCATTTTGGGTTGGATTGCTGGGGCCTTTTTCAGTGTCCTCACTCAAAAGGCTTAAAAACATACTTTTTTGAAAATCTAAAAATGCACACAGTTTCCTTTGATGGGTAGGTTTAGGTGTAGGTTTAGGTGTAGGTTGGTGTAGGGCGAAAGCACATTCAGTTTGTAAAGTATAAAAATCATCACGCCTATGAAGAGTCCCCATAAACCACAGATACCAACGTGTTTGTGTGTGACAACATCAAATATCTTATTTTTTCTATATATAAATTAATTAAAATATATATGTTTTTAGGTTTTAGGTATACAAAATATTCCTAGTTCGAAAGGAACGAAGAACAGCTAAAATTGTATTTTTCTATTTTGTGAATTCGGTCCTTGTGCCAAGTTTGTTGTGCTTCAGTATAAAACAACAACAACAAAAAACATGCATCAGATTCTGATCTCTTCAGAGCTTGATTAAATGAAGTAACTGTACTTTACATAAAGGGTTTTTGGAGTGTTTGGACTTACTGGGAAGTTTTTTGGAATTAGAGGAAGAGTTTCTGGAGTCTGGGATGAGTTTTCGTTGCTGTGCATACTGTTTAGAGCTAGGGACAGATTGTTTGGAGTCAAGGGAAGACTGTTTGGACTCGGAAAGGATGGTTTTGGTTCAGAAGCAGATTGGTTGGAGTCAGGGACAGAGCAGTATTAGGTTTTCAGTCTCCTGCGGTGGTTCCCTCCGTGCCGTCATCCACTCTGTGCTGCTGCTGCTGCTGGGATCTTTTCTCTGGGGTCTGTCAGCAGGTGACGAGCGTATAATGATGCTGCCGCAGCGTCACTGTAATTACAGCCGTGAGAGCAGGGCTGAGTCAAGGGGAAAGAGGAGGAGGAGGAGGCAGTGATGCAGGAGAGACAAACGCTTACTCCTCCGTGAGTGTTTACAACAGAAATGTTTGGGAATTTCTCTCTTGCTTTTTTTCCCCTCACCAGCTCCAGATGGTGTGTGACTCTGACAGAACCAGAGTGTCGTGCTGATCAATGTGTGTGTGTGAAGGCCATTCTTCGGTAGTAAGTACAGAAAGAGTGACTAAGGGTCAGTGACAGACACTTGCTGCCTGTCTCTCTGATGTTGCCAGATCACCTGTCCGCTGAATCCCAAAACATTGGTAGAAAAGTGATTAATTCTGGTTTGATTCTGGAGGAAAAAAAGTTTAGTTTGGGATTTTTCCAAAACATGTATAGTTGTCCGTAAAAATTATATGATAATATATCAATATAAAATAGCTTAGCAGATGGAGACTGTTCAGTATCGTTTAAAAACAGTGACAGAAATTACACGCTTCAGCTTTCATTTTAATCTAAACCAATTTGTTTCCACCGCGACTTTTAAATGACACGCCCACAACTCGAAAAGCCAAAGCTTCCCAGAGTTTCCCGCAGGTAATTACGCCAGTGTGAATACATAAATACAGCACGAGGCAGGCAGAAGCTGACACACAACACCTGGGCGTCTGACAGGAGTGTTTGCCGTGCTGCCCCGCGAACCGGGAGCATGCTGGGAAAATAGCTGCCTGTCAGGTTTTAGCTGCCAGTGTGAAGTGCGATTACGTCCCTAAAAAACTGACGCCTTGACGTTGCTGTGACCGCGTCTCCATGGCGACACTGAAGGAGAACATTCCATCACAGATGGAGATCTCTCCCGCTCGCTCTCTCTGTCTTCATGACACCTGTAAGCAGCGATTAAATTAGGATTTGTTGTGTGTTTTGATCATTTTTCCAATAGGATTTTACGTTGCACCAATAGAATCCACCACATGCCAGTAGACACCATTATACTTTCAATATTCCCCTTATCCATTTAATTCCATAGATTTCTATTGTATTTTGGGCAGGGTTGTATTGTTGGCAATTATTCGACGTGTTGATGTAAGATGCTGTTGTTCCGCCTAAGTGACCAAATAATACCGTATTTGCCTTTTAAACTGTTTATAAAACGATTAAACTACCGTATTAGTGAAAACGTTGTGTGATTTAGCTTAACTAATTGTATTTTAAACATAAAAAAAAATTACATTTTGAATTGATTTCGTCTCAGCAGCGCAACCTTATACTGCGGTAACTTACCGCTATAGCTACAGTATATCCACTATTTGCCACTCAATCTAAATGTACTACTTGTGTTTTGGTGTTTGTTATTTCTGGTAATAGATGTTTTAATCATGTTACTTGTCTGGTGTTAATGAAGCATTAATGTCGAGGAGGAGCCCAGGAGTGTCGGGGCTTAGCCAGTTTAATCCCTGCCTGTAAGTGATGCAGGTTGAGCCGTTCTGTTGACAGAGTAAACACACACAGCATTGTGACAAAGGAGTGGCAGGAAACGCCGCTGGATTTATACCATACGCAAAATACACTTGTTGTCTTTATGTTTCGTTTTGCAATGAAAAACACGGGAAATGCAAGTAATAGTGGACTTTTCTTGTGTTATGCAGACAGGGAAACCGCGAGGCCTGAACCTGTAGCGTTTAGATACTGGAGGACACCAGAAAAAACACCATCCGTCCTCCCTCAGGTGAGACTGTTCTGAAAACACTAGTTTGCTTTATATAGGACCTTACTTGCATCAGAGCTTAACCCTTGCTTTGTTCTCTGTGTCGTTATTATTTTTATCTTATATAATCCGTCAAGAAAGCCTATGTTTGTATAAGTACTCAAAACTCAATAGGCAGCTATTATTTAAGTTTCTAATTTTCACACGCATACAGATATGATTGATTTCTTCCCCAAATTGCATTGATTGCTCTAAACTATGAGACAGCAATGTTTCAGGTGTTTAGGAAACATGCATATTTGATAACTGTTTTACTTCCTGTTTAAATTTATGCATATTTTTTAAGATGAACTGTTTTTTGAATTGTTAAGCGGCAGTGTTTCCTGACAAAGCTATGATTTCAGAAACAGTATCAGCTATTAAATGGATTCTTGTTTAAATCTGTATTTAACACTTAAAGCAAAAGAACTGTATTTTGACTGTAATTAGTGTCATTAATGTTGAGTACTTGGTTAAATCTAGGTTCAGTCCTGCTTGAAATGTATCAAAATGATTAACAGTTAAAAACATTTGTTAAAAAAGTTTAATAAAGCAATGTAAACAGTTGCATTATTATTACGTTTTAAAAAGGGCAACTAGTAATCTGTGACCTATTACTTTTTGAAAGTAACCTCCCCGACACTGCTCATGTATCATAAGATGCATGCACTTTTCTAAAAGGTGATTATTGTACAGTACAGTTTCCGTTTGGGTTAATTTGACACCAGCAGAATTGTAGAACAATACAATAAAATAAATTAAACTATAAAGCTTGGAGAAGTGTGTTATTAAAGTGTGCACCATCATTGATCATTGTAGCATGTGAAAATCCATTGCATTTATTAATATTTCATATCTTGGGTCTCTGGAACAAAACAGAAATAATATCACTTTTCTGGCCATATAAAGCATGCTATAGAGTTATTTCTTATGAGACTTATCACACTACTAAACTGGAATTTGGGTCTCTCTGCCACCAAACGTGCCCTCGAGTTCCCCAAGAGGGCACTCCACCCTGGACTGTTATGTTTGTTATATCCCCATTGGTCCATTGGCTGCATGAGTCATGTTCTGATTGGTCCCCTGGTCCTATGTGTCACATTCTCATTGGTTTGTTCTGTCTTGTGTTCCCCCCTGTCCAGCATAAAAGAAGCCCACACCTCCTTGACACTGATGGTTGTTTACCATAGCCTCGTACCCTGTTTTCCGTGATCTTTGTTGACCATAGACTGTTTTCTCGTTTCAATCTTTTGCTGCCTGTCCCGAACCCTGCCTGGTTTATTGGATTTACTCTTGTGCCTTGCCTTGTTTTGGACTGTTTGCTGGTGTTTGACCTAGCCTGTTTGACCACGTGTATGGATCCCCACTCCGTTGTCAGTCGTTTCTTAACAGTATACATAAAGCCTTACTTCTCCTGATAGAAGCTTGTGATTCAGAGGCACATGGTCTGATTAATGCCAGTGTATATTTACACTGAGTGCAAATAGCTTACCTTGTTAGCAAAAGCTATTTTCCACCCCTTTTTAATCAGATATCTTTATTTTCTTTTTTTATTGTTATAATCACATTTTTTTTTATAAAACATTCTAAAATATAACATGTTTTGAAGACATCACTTAAGCTCAATATATATTATGTATTAAATAACCTATGTGCATATGTATTGAAATGTAATTTATTTCTGTGATTTTCAGCATCATAACTCCCGCTTGACATGATCCTTTAGAAATCATTGCTGATTTGCTGCTTTAAAACATTTCTTATTATTACTGATGTTAAAAAATCGTTCTGTGCTATTTAATATTTTTATTTAAAAAATAGAAATGCAATGCATCTTTGCTTAAATAATAAATATAGTGTCGCAGGGACATATTTAACACTGTTTTACAACCATGTTTAAATCAACTGAATTTTTCTTCAAAATCAGTGCATGAAATAAAGTCTTTTCTGCATATCTGAAGCAGTAATGTAGATGTTCATGTAGCACTAAAGAAATCCTCCCAATCTTTGATCATGTTTGTCTGCGCTGTGCTTCTGTTCCTGAGTAGTCTTTCATTTAGAAACACTGTAAACACTCTTTAAAAGCATCTTGTAATCAGTTACATGCATAATTCCAGATGACCTACACACAGACTGACCTCAGCAGGACGAGCAGTTGCTCTGAATCAGGCTGAACACTGTAAGGGCTGTTTCTGTCAGATCAATGTGTTCTCTGAAAATAACCTCTTTCTGCGTCTGTTTATTGTGCTGTTTATGGGAAGTTTGCTTCGGGCAGCTTTTCTGCATCTCTCTCAATTCTGTCTTTTTGATTAACTTTGTACCATTTTACTCCTCCGATGGGACACTGCGGGGCTGAAAAAGAATAAACTCTTTTAGTAGCTACAGAAATGCTCCTTTTTCTAAAACAATATAAAACCCGAACTGACTCTGTCCCGTCTTAATGCATGTCCCAGGTCTTATATCAATTGGATTTATATGTATAAAATAAAGTTCTCTCCTCAAGTTTAAACTTTCAGTTTTACACTCAAATCAATATCGCAGAAGTAATATTGGTTATGAAAGCCATTCCATGGAGGTGCAAGAGCAAATCTTTGATATACAGTGTATACACTTAATAAAATAATATTTTTATTCTAAAAAAATGCAAGTTAAACAATGACATTAAAATGAATTTTATTTATAAGGATGTTTCGCGAATATTTCCTCTGTTTCTCAATTTATTTATAAATCAATTTAAGTTGCTATTTTAACTTTATTTATTTTCATTATAAAATACAAAACATAAATGAGATGCTTTGATTAAATGAAGCTTTTAGAGTCAGGATATTATTTGAAATCAGAAGTGTTTGATGCTAGATTTTATTGCCATTTTATTATCTTTTTACACTTTTATCCTCCAATAGGAGAAAGAAATAAACAAAGCAAAAATAAAATGTTTTCACATTAGACATTCCAGTGCTCTCCTTATTTTAAAGACAACATGAACTCAAATTGTTCAAAATATTTTTTCTTGAAGCACCCTTCTGGTCTTCAACCATGTATTTTTTTTCTCTATCCAGTTTAATCATCCAATTTTACCCTAAAATGTATAATATTTCAGTTATGAATGCCAATCCACGAAGGCACAGTGTTACCTTTTTTATAAATACTCGGGTGCTTTTTTAAATATTCATATGCACAAGCATCTGTGTTTTGTGAGTTCAGGCTCCATGAAAGTAAGGCAAGATTAAAACTCTCCCGTGATTCTCATAATTGAATAAAAAAGTGCCTTGAATTCCAACTTAACCGAATTGCCCCCAAAACTGATACGGTTGCTATGGGAACGGCGTAATGCACCAGTTCCGAATGATGCGAGTTGTTACAATGATGGATTCCGAAAGCATTACTGTGCACACAGGAGGCAGACAGAACCTCTTTCATCCACACAAAGCCCAATTCAAGGGATTTTGTTTGTTTGCTTCCAGGCTTCGGGATCCGTGAGCTCCGAGGGAGGGCGAAATGGACCGCAGACTTGCAATCCGAAAGCCGAGATGGACACATGCCACGCTGGACCTCATCCCGTGCTGAGAAATCCCACATGCAGGCGTGGAAGTGCACCGGAGTCCTTCAGCTCCTCAATATCATCCATCACTATCACTTCCAGGAAGGTCACGCACACAAACTCCAGGCCTCCGAGTCCAGCCACGAACGACCACGCCGATGAACGAAGAAAAGCTTTAGTGGTCAAAGTCACAGAACAGAGGACGAAAAGCACTTCCAGCCTGCCCATCGCCTCGACCTCTGGCTGTGATCATGGAGAGACGGACCACGGCGTGGTACTGAGAAGAAAGGCAACCATTGTGAAAATGACCGAACAGAGAGAGCGTTTCAGTCCAGCGCAGTACAGACACAGCTACACTGAAGGAGTCCGTAATGAATCTAACGGCAGTCCCTCACCATTAAACCAAGCACTAACTATATCTCTAGAGCCAGGAGGAAACCAGTGGAGGTCCCAGCACAGATCTAGCCTGTCTCTCTACCTTAACAACCCAAACCATAGCCGCACAGCAGAGGAGCGCGACAGTAAAACATACAAGCCGCCTCGAAGGCCTCTCAGCTGCGACGCAAGCCTGTTTAACTGCACACAACCTGGCAGTAATGCAGTTACACATCCAGCGTTTCACAACAAGAGCTCTCCTGTTTCCCAGAAGACAAATATTGATCTTGTTAGTTCCAGCAGCAGCGAAGCAAGAAGGCTCTGGGCCTCCGGTGGCGAGGGCAGGAGCGCGAGGACAGAGCGGGATCGTGAGGAGCCTATTTCGGGGATCAAACCTCTCATGCTACTAAAAGCAGCAGGTACCAGCTGAACGCATGTGGATATTGGGTGGTAGACGCACAAGAACACACTGTAGGCTGAGGCCGCGCAGCGCCGCTTTGATGTATAATGGATGAGTATTATAGTGTGAGAGAGCAGAGGTTTTTAATTGAGGCTTTTCACGGCAGATACGCACGGTAGCGGTGGACGGCCCTGAAACGGGAGATTTCTCCGCTGTCTCTCTCGCTCTTTTTCTATCTTGAGTTTTCTCGCCTTTTCATTTTCCCACGCATCTCTTTGCATGCATAATCTATTTCTTCCCTGCTTTCAATACCGGTTTTTGAGCTTCCGTGGGACTTTTACAGCCGCTACACACAGAGAGAAATCTGACAGCCGCTGAAATACATGCGTACACACACATTTAACTATCTGAGGACATGCGTGGATGACTACTGTTTGAAACAAAGTCACTATTTCTTATTATATCTATTTATCTTTATGCTATCTAGAAAACGTATTGCTTTTAATGTATTACATTACATTTACAATACATTTATTTACAGCTTTTAACGCGAAAACTGTACATTTTTAATTTTTAGTTATATAATATAATATAGTAGAATAGAATAGTTGGAACTTATTTCAGTATATACAGTTGACCAAAAATACATACAAAAATATGTTAATGCAGAGCTAAATGCATTGCAAATGCTCGAGTTTAACACTGAAAGTACTTTAACTAACAGTAGTTTTGGCCAAGCATAAACTGTGTATCATTCTGCCACAGAACGTAGCGTACTTGCATTACTTATATTTCTGAATGCAGCAACAAAATCCTGCTTGCATTGCCGGAAGCGTTTGCTTTTTGCTACTTGTGCGCAGTGTGTTTCAGGCCTAGCCGAGTCTCTGGATGATGCACAGTCTCTTTGTTCTCAGATAACTCGGCTGATCTGAGTGCAGACACCGTCCTGGCCCTGAACGCCGCGGCGGTTATCGCCAACATAAAGCTGCAGGCCCAGCAGAAGCGAAGTAGATTCCACACAGCAGGTACCTGATCTCTCCTGACCTTTGGCTTCCTCAAACACAACCTTCACTTGAAACACACTGACATTTAGCAGGATGAGGAGATTTTAAACAGCTGAGAGACACTGATGTCTTTACACTCTGGACCTGTTGGTACTAGTGCATCTCAACATGCAGTTGTAGTTATTCTCCATTCCTCAGGTAAAAACCAGCAAGCTGTTGTTTCACGACTGAATATTGTTTCTCTTGATCAGAGAATTTAACAGAGGATAGAGGGCAGAATGAACACAGAGAGCTCAAAGAAGAGGCTGCTCTCGCCGATGGAAAGAACAAAACATTTCCAGCAGATCGATGTGTGGATTTTGTCCCATTCGAGTCCCGAAATGACCTTTCTGAAACTGCTTTGGCTCCACTGTCACTTAGCGTGAGTTACTCTTCTCTCTTCTGTTGTTTGCAGGTACTTCTGCATCAAAACAATGAAAGAGGACATGAGGACATAGATTATTTAATTACTGTAGACCAACTATAACCCTACCTCTAAATGCTTTTAGAATAAAAAAAAGCCATTTCAGGACCTTTTTTTAATCACTTGCAGAATTTTGATTATCAAAGCCATGTATGTATGTATGTACTTGAGTATTTTTTAAACACACACAAAAAACGGAAACATAAAATGTTTGCATAGAATTCTAGGTGTTCATTTCTCTCACAATATACAATTTGTAATAATTTAAATTCATTACAATTATTTTAGAAATAAATCTATATTTTTTCCCACAAGGATGTTTTTGCTAATCCCTCTTAATGTTTTGAATAGATATTATTTTATTTCTTTATTTCTTTATTTTTTTCCTAAAGTAAAAATTTTGAGTTCAAGTTTTATGTAGTTAGTTTTATACAGGAGAATATTTCCGCTTGCTTTGCAGCTAGAAACCAGCTATCATGATCCAAACACAGCTGTTACAGTGCCTAGCAGAAGTAATTCTCAATGTCAAAGATCACATTAGTGATTTTACCAATTTGTGATTTTAATGCAGATTTCAGACTTTGAACTTTGAATTGAACGGTCCTTTTGGTCGTTAAATGGAAGTGTGTGGTCTGTGTGTGCAGGAGGCTTTAGCGATCAGACGGCCTGATTTCATCCAGCGCTCACAGGCCAGAGTTCGAGCCCTGGAGAGGAGCTCCCAGGAGAGGCAGAACTCCCACAGTTCACCGCAGACACCCGAGAGCGGAGGTGTGTGGCACTCGCTATCAGCATCTCATTCACTTTCAGACGCAGTTGAAGTGAACAACACTTTTTATACCCTCAATATGCAGACAGACTCTGTTGATCAAATCAGCATCTGAAATGAGAGCAGGGATTGTTCATAACACTGTGGCTGTTAAAAGATAGGAAATATCGCCCTCATCTGAACACTGCTAAAACTACATCCCTAACATTAGCCTTGCTTGAGCTGTTTTAGCAATATTATACGATGCATTGATTATTCCTTACTTACTATATATACATATATGAAGTGTTCATTTGCAAAAACAGATCACTTAGTTTTTAACATTTGTAAAAAATCATGTTTTTTCATTGTGCATTCCAATTCATCTTAATCAAACTGCTTTAAATAAACAACAACTGCTAAACAAACACACACATAAAAACTTAATATAATAAAATGCATGGTTTTTGCTAAAATAAAATTTGTGCTTAGTGTGCTTTGAACTCTTTGAAACATCTGAAACCATCAAACTTGACCAGTAGAGATCGGTTTGAGAACAGCAAGCAGCTTTGGGCGGGTTTAAGGGGTCTTAATTGTGATGAAATGACTGTATAACACATGGCCTCTCATAGTTTAATGCTAATCTGAATGGCTGTAAACATGGACAGCTGAATGCATAATCAAATTAGATAAACATGCAAAGATATGTGTATAGCTTAATAACAGCTGACGGAAATCTGTGCATGCATAAATTCAATGTGGGCCTGATTGTTTGTGTATTTCACTGCAGAGACATATTGTAAACAGGTTTGCTTCTTGTAATTTTTCAAAATGAGACATGATTGTAGATTAATAATAAATGGGTGCATCAGTTTGTTTTATGATTTTTGGGGATCCATAACATGTTGGTGTTCGACGTTAACATTTAATAATAGATTCTACTATTTCTTCTGTATAATTTTGTCATTAATTGCAGATTACGTATGCAGAAACCCCATTTATTGTGTGTGTGTTTGTCCTGCAGATAGCCTTGTGAAACCCAAAGACAGAGGCATCCTGGGAAGGAGTCTTCAGCTGCAGTCCAGGAGGTAGAGAACATGCCAGTTCCTGTTTTTAGAAACACCTTTTCTGCTTTATTTGTCTTTCAGACACACACACTGGTGTATCAGTTCTATCTGTACTTAAGTGTGTGTCTGTGCGGCCGCAGGGTTTTGCCGCCCTGATTGTGCTTTTCACAGCTTGTTTGTTTTGCTGCCGCTGAATGAAACCTCATCCGATTAGATCTGGTCTCACTGTGCTTCCGAATTAAAGCTCCCTGATGCACGGCTGGATGGATTCTGCACGAATGAGTGCCCGTGTTCAGAAGTTTGATTTAAGCCACCGATGTGGTGTATGACTGAATAGCGGTGGTTATGTCACATAACACATTCAACCACAATTCAACAACTACTGTGCTTATTTTTTCTTCAGCCTGATGTTTACTCGTGACACTTTTACATGTGCAATAAATAGAACTTGTTATATTAAAAACAAAAGCTATGCCCATATTTAAAAAAGTAATGCAAAAGTAGTGTAATGCATTACTTAGTTACTTTTTAAGGGAGAAACGCAATATCGCAATGCATTACTTTTAAAAGTAACTTTCCCCAACACTGCTATCAGAGAGACTAAAATGTGGATTTTATTTATATTGCTAGTAATATATACCCCCAAATACCCTAGAAACCATGCAGAACATCCCCAAAACATGCTGGAAACCACGCAAAGCTCCCCCCAAAAAACAACCAACTCTGAGAACTTCCCAAAAACATTTCAAGGACCCCTAAAAACACCCTAGTTACTACACAGAACACCCCAAAACATCCGGAAAACCCTAGCAACCAGCAGAATACCCTAGCAACACCCTGGCTTCATTGCAGTGGCTTTCCATGCACAACTGTCTTCTGCAGCACTGTCTTTCCCGTTCCATTTGCTCTGTGTCAGTGCTTATTTATAGACTGCAGCTAGTATGTCATGCTAATGATGAGCTTTGCTTGACAGGAGTTATAACCAGCTGCCTGTGGTGAGGAAGAGGAGAGAGGAAGAAAAGAGGAAAAAAGAAGAGGAGAAAAGAAAACTGGTGTCCCGGACCAACAGGCTGCGGGCAGAGCTCTTTAAGAAGGTACAGTAGCCGTATTGTTTTCAGACGTGTAGGGCTGATCTGAGAGCAGTTAGTAGTGAAGCCCAATCTCAGATCTGTAATCATTACAGCACAGGCGGGAGGGATTGAATTTTTGAGTTGCTGTTACCTAGTTCAATTAATCAGATTCATTCTCGGCATTAATCCTGAAAGTGAAGCTTTTCCAATACCCCATCGCAAGGTGTTCGTTTATCTTAAGAAAATTCCCCTAATTCAATCAGACCGGAGAAGGACGCCTTCTCTAAACCCGTTCCGCCTCTTAAGCAGTGGGAATTGATTTTGGCCGATGTATTTTGTTCCTAAACACCTCTCACTCGCTCTAAATATAGACTAGAGAGCGGAGAGTGATATTAAGCACATTTTCAGTCAGAAAACGCACATTTCTAGGTCTGTCTTCACATTCACACACATCACACCGACTGCTAACAATCAGCTCTGCTCAGAAGGTGGCTTTTGATTGGCAGCTTTTGCCCAGCGTTTGTGTATGTTATTGTTTGCCGTGTCAAGCTTCACCATTATTGCGGTTCATACTTACTGAGTTGAATAAATCCTTACACAAAAGCTGTCCGAACCTGGTGCACACAGTCAATCACTAAAATCAGCATTTTGACCCAGTAGGATTTAGCAGTGATGTCACAGCAATGTTATTTTAGTATTACTATTATAGTTATAGTATATCACTTTTTTAATTAACTTTTTTCATATTTTAGCATTCATCTTTAAATAATACAAATATGTAAATTATTTGAACAAGTTTTTTAAATGTTAGATAATAGGTAAAATAATTCAATGTTAAATAATAATCATAACAGAAAACGTTACGGTGCTAGTGTGTTGATGGTTAGTTTTCTGTCAGCTAAACCACTTTGAATTAAAATAGTACCTCTGTTATAACAAAACATCTCTCTGGTTTAGGTGATGATTGCATGACGTGCAGGAAAACAAATAAAATACTATTATTCCAAAATATCATATTTATAATAGTGCTGTAAAATGATTTATCATGATTAATCACATATATAAGTTGATTTTATTATTTTATTAAGTTTATTTATAATATAAGTTTTTGTTTAAATATTATATGTGTGTTTACTGTGTTTTATATATATATATATATATATACACATGCATGAATATATTTAAAAAATATATGTTGTGCTTATATATTACATATATATATATATATATATGAATATAAATACATACATGTAAATGTTTTCATAATATATGCGGTATGTGTGTGTCCTTACATACATAATACATAATAAATGCACACACATAATATGTAAACAAAAACTTTTGGATGCAATTTATCACAAGGAATCCTTTGGCAGCATAATTTAAAGTTACTTTTATTTAAAATAATTTTATTATTCATGTCCTAAATAATAATAAAAAAAAATTTTATCCACTGAAGCACCCAGTTCAGAAAAAGCCAGTTCATGTTGTTTGGTTATATACTACACACAATGGCATGACACTTTGAAAGTCTCTCAGTTTTCTAAAGGCTCGAGGGCAGACCTGAAACGCAAATCCGTCAGGGTCTGCCGTGTGTAATTATGCTGAGAGGGCTGAGATGTGTCAGACTTCTACTGACACCGCATTAAAATCCGATATTTCTGATGACATCCTGGGGTTAATTAAAACCTGGGGGCAATAGATTAAGGTGAAACATACCGGAGATGAAGCAGAGCCAGGTGTGTGTGTTATGTGCAAGCTTATATATGATTAGATCGTACACTCTCAGAAATAAAGGTACAAAAGCTATCACTGGGATACTACAGTAACCTCAATCAGTCTACTTTCTGCCACCAGATGTCACTATAGGCCAGAATATTATTGTAGGCTGCTCAGAAATCACCAGAGACTATCTGAAACTGAGCTGTACTCATATATGCACAGAAATGTGCATGTATCCTGTTCAGGTATTTTTTTGGCATTTGACAACTCTCAATTTCATCATAAGCTCTTTCATCGGTTTCATCATAAGCTTAGTATTGATAGGATGCCATTCTGAACACGCCTGAATTTCATCCTTTATTTATATAGTTTATATTCTAACATCAACATTGTGTATTGATAATATTCAGCTATTGAGGATGATGTAGGTGTGCATGTGAGAGATGAATAATAGGAAAATATTCTGTTTGCAAACGTGTGTGTGTGTGTGTGTTTTCAATTCTGTCTGGTTGGCAGTGCTGTAAAGAGCTTCATTGTGCTGTGTGTGTATAGAGCCACTGTTCACAGGAATGAACACCCATCCACTGCCAATGAAACCACTGCACATGCTCATGATAACACACACAAATATAGACAATAAAATCATTGGCTGCCAGTAAATGTGTGTGTCTGTCATGAGGCTGGACATTTTTCCAATATCCCCTCTCCCTCTCTTTTTATGGGCGATTCTTCAACATACATCTGTTGAGATGAACATTCATCTCACATCCTGGAAAATCTGATTCCGTCCTTGATCAAGTGCATTTGGAAAATTTACTCACGCTCAGGCCATGAGTTCATTTCCTCATGGGAACAGATTTATAGAAATGTACCGTTACATCTCTTGCTCTGCAATGGATGCTCTGCAGTGAATGGGTGCCGTCAGAATAAGAGTCCAAACAGCTGATAAAAACATTGCAGTAACCCACACCACTCCAGTCCATAGTTAACGTCATGAAATTTTAAAAATGGTGTGTTAATATGAGTGGTTTGACTCTCATTTTGACGGCACCTATTCAACGCAGAGCATGCATTGCTGATCAAGTGATGTAATGCTAGATTTCTCTAAGTCTGATAAAAAACTGCATCTGCATCTTGGATGGCCTGAAGGTATATATATATATATATATATACATTTTTATTTTTGGGTACTATGCCTTTAAGACATACTATATGTTACAGAAGAGAAAGTCTTGGTAGGCAACTTGCCATTGTGAGAATTTTTGCAAACTGAACCTTTCAACACTCATGAGAAACAGTAGATGCTATTTTCAACCTCTTGAAAAAAACTACAATGATTGCTTTTTTTGCAGCATTTGTACTTTAAGACATGCTATGGGACAAAATAATCACCCAGACCTCTAGTATTAATTATGATGTGTTTCAACAAAAACATTTGGTGTGTCCAACTCTTGCTGACCACAAATGACGGACGTTTGGAATAAAACTGACCAAAGGCTTTTTATTTATTATTGTTTTTATTTTTTTGCAGAAACTTCTGGAGCAGATTTTGCAGAGGGGAGGAAATCACTGACACCGCTCTGGACGCATGTTTCTTCTCACTCCACAGTTCTCATGCTGGCCCTTAAAAATATGACATGACTTTAGTTATAAATGTTATGGAATAGCTCCTTTCAGAACGAATGTGCCTTAAACATGGACTGCATGAACCTCATTTCTGTTGCTCTGGATCTTCTCTCTCTATACATACACGTTTGGAATAATTATTTAATTATTAAGTTAAGTCTCTTATGTTTAGCTAGGGTGCATTTATTGGCTCAAAAAAAAAAAAAATTTTAAATGTTGAAATATTATCGCAATTTAAAATAACCATTTTCCATTTGAATATATTTGAACATGTAATTTATTCCTGTGATAAAAAGCTGAATTTTCAGCAACAGGGTCACATGGTTCTTCAGAACTCATTCTAATATACTGATTTGCTGCTAAAAAAAATCCATTTCTGATTATTATTAATGTTGAAAACAATGTTTGCTGCTTCATGGGAACCTTGTATTTTTCAGTCCTACAGATTCTCAACAGTATCAAACACAGGGCATCAGGAGAGACTTTTAGCTTCTCAGAGATGCTGCAGTTGCCATATAGATGGATTTTTTTGCACTTTCTGAGCCTCTATCCCTGTCATATTTTATTATGTAAGAGACACAACATAAAAGATTACATTACATCTCCTGGTCCTCATCGCTAAAAGCCTAAAATCCAAAATTTGAAGGCATTCTTATAACAGGAAGGACCTGATCTCACTCTCTGCCTTGAAGTCGTAGGTTCTGCGGGCTCATTATGACATCAGTAGCCTTCCTCTGTCCGTGTCTCTCCGAGCCATTAACCTAGAGCAAAAGGAATTTGACCTCATCTGAATAGGAATGCATCACTAATGGAGCCGAGTGCTTGCGCCGGGTGAAAGAGGCTTTTGTCCTCTCTCCGAACGAGCCAAGACTGTCCCGCATGTGTCTGCTTCAACGGGACATGACTATGCAGTAGTCGAGATACAAACTGATTTGATAGACTTTATGTTACGTCCTGTTACTGCGCTTGGTGTTTTAACTATTGAATTTTAAAATCAAAACAGGGCCAGAAGATGTGAAGCTTTCTTTTTGTCTGTACAGTACACGATAAGGAAATGCATTTTAGGCCAGACATTACACAAGTACAAAAATGTAAGTGCAAATGCTCAACCAAGGACGAATTATCCCTGTAAGGAAAGTCATTTGACTCAGCGGCGACCTAAAACTATTTTAGAATTTTATAAGATGCTGTTCAGGAAAATAGCTGTAAATATGACATATGTTGGCTGGCTTTACAGAGCTAAAACAATAAAAAATGATATATAATAGTAAATCTATAATTGCTTGACGTCCCCCTGATTTTTTAATAGTATTATTTGTTCAGTAACTTCCAAACGATTTGTTCAACAATTGCTTTTCATAAACCCCAGTGTTTGTGAGTTTCTAACGCTCCAAAAGCGTCACCTAGTGGCAAAGAATGAATTTGCATTTTCAACACACCAACACGAAAAGTGGGCGGGGAATATGCTAATATTTCATGTGGCTTGGGACTCGTTTTAATGATTCAGAGTCGACTATTTCTTTTGAGAAACAATAACTTTATACACAGTGCACTTTCAAGTATTTTCATTCACTTGGAGCTGTGTTACACACTTCACGAAAGCTCAAATTCATAGTAAGAGCACTTTAAACCAAAATGTTTTTACAGGCTATATATGCATTCTCTAGTTCATGATGCAGTGCAATAGCCAAACAGATCCATCTGATGTATAGGAACAGAAAACACTGCAGACAAAACGCAAGATCGTTTCCTGCTCGAACGCCCCGAGAGTCTCCATTTACATGCCAGTGTTGACAATTCAGCTTTGTGCTTCAACAAAAAAACATGTTTTATGCCTTCTTATTTTCCTGTTAAACCTTTTGCACAAATCTCAGAGCAGATTTTGTCTTTCGAGGCCAACTGCATTTAGAGTCTTTTCCTAATGTCATAACGAATATTGATGTGTTTTTGCACAGGGCTTTTCTCAGTATTCTGGGCTTTGAGTTTGATGCTAATAAAAATGACAAAATCCTAAAAGCACAGTCCTAAATAACAGGAAATCGAATACATTTCGGCTGGATGGATGGATGAATATTGCTCTTGAGAAACTTCTTCTGGCCTCGGATGAAGAGCAGTGAATGAATCATAGCGGGATGTTGATTACTACAGCGAAATACTGACCTAGAATCGGAGCGAACCGCGTAAACTCATAAATCGCCGTTTCTCTGAGAATTATTGTGGTTCCTTAGATACAAAAGGGTTACAAACTTTTAAAAATGACATGCTGAATGAGCAATATGATCTTTCAAAGGCACTCGTGAAACTAGAAACCCTGTTGTCTGGGATTGTAAAGCCTGTTCTGATGGACCCCATCACCCCTGATGAAGTGCATGAACCAGACCCCTTCTTCGATAGCAGGACAGAAGGTGAAACGGAGACACCACAGGTAATCGATCAGAAAGCATTGCTTGTTTTTTTCCCACTGCAGTGAATGGATGGCACAGGTGAAAGCATGCAGTGAAGTTTACTGGACTTTATCACAGGAGCTCGTCTGGAGTGTGTTTCACACCTGAAGACAGCTGCATTGACCACGGGACGGGACGGGACAATCCCAGGCCTCTGAATTACGTCAACAAAGAGTTTGGGGCCCATGAGGGCCATTCTAGCAAATGGGTCCTTTTGTGTTCCTCATTAACATATGAGTAAGTAATGACTTGGAGGCATTTGTTAAAGGCATTTGCCTGTACGTGAAAATGTAGTAACTTTTAACAATTTATAGAATTTATGTAATGCTTCTTGTAGTTATTTCTTAACCCTGTTATTATGACTATATATATTCATTACTGTTTTTTTGCTGTTGTTGTTATTACATTTAAATATTATTTTTTATTATTAACTATTACATGATTACTTATTACAACTATTAATTATGACATTACGTAAAGCCATAACTTTAAAATTATTTTATTTCTAAAAATAAAAGTACATTATTTTATTTTAATCTAGTTGCCAATGCAACATTTCTCTTTTTCATTTAGTTTAACTTTTAAAATAACTACAATTAAAACTGAAAACAAAACTATGAAAGCAATAAAAAAAGAAAAACACAATAAAATAATAACTAATAAAAAATTATGAACAAAATACTAAAACCACAACTTTTATACATTTTACATTTAATATAATGTTAAATTACATTTAAAGCTATTATAATAATTATTTAAATTATACTACAATAACACTGGTGTATGTATATGTGTGAAATAATTATTATGTATATGTTTTGATAATTATTCATTTGAATCTTTATAATTATTGCAATTTATTAACTTTATTTTAATAATTATATCAAATTATTTTGTCTAGTAGAATTTGTTTTTGACTCTGACGTTTAAATTCTTATACATGAATGTAAAATGCTCCTGTTTCAGAGTGACCCATGAACAACTGATGAAAATAATCCTGGTGGACAGTGACAATAAGTCATTTCATTATTCTGACTTTCACTCTTTCACTCTGACACTCATTTATGCATAAATACTTAATTTGATCATTCTTTAAAGCCAATCGCTGTCTAAATGGAGGTTCGATGTTGAAGTCTGTTTCTTTTCTCCAGCTACTCCAGGACAGAGGACGTGTTTCAAATGGATTTCTGCTGTCTCTTGAAGCTGAATCCATTCCTGTCTGCTCTTTTGAAATGGGGGCAATACAAGAACCGAATGATGAAATCACAGTATTTTGCTCTTTCGAAACAAGGTTCACTCATGTGGCTACGAACATGATGTTGTTATTGTGCTCAGATCTCTCCTGCGTGTGCAGTCTGAGCTTCCTTTTGTGTTCTTCATTTGTTTCAGCTTTTGAATAATGCACAGGTTGATCATGTGGTGATTTCACACCTGCATTACTGCTCTTGTGCTGCAGTAAATCTCAGTGCAGTACTGCATGCACTGGACATGAAGACTCAGTGCTAACTGTGGTATAAACAGAGTAGACCTTTTGCATTATTAATTCACTTCTTTACTGATATCATGAGAAGTCACAGGCTTAAAACAAGGTATCACATGTATGGAAGGAAATACCACCAAAAACACAGTCATTGGTATAATTTGGTTCAGTGAATCTCAATGAATATATATATATATATATATATATACTATAATCTAATCATGGGTTTAAACAGCATGACTACTTCAATTAACTTTCAGCTTTTAATGAAAATTACTGCCACTGGATCGAACTGATTAATATGTGGTTTGTTGTCTTTCAACTTACTCTTTAAATGTCTTTTCCAAATAAAAACACAGTTAAAAAAAACAAAAATAAAGGAAAATAGATATTTATAATAATTATAAATAATTTTTATTTGTTTAACTGGAATGCACAATGAAAAAAACATTATGTTTGACAATTGTTAAAAACAAAAAAAGTATTTTTTTTTTTGCAAATAAACTCTTCATATATGCTGTAAAACGATTCATTGCATCCAAAATAAAAGTTTTTCTTTACATAATATGTGTGTGTACTGTGTATATTTATTACGTATAGATAAACACACACACATGCATGTATATATTTTAGACAAATGTGTATTTTTTTGTATTACATATATTTATTTATAATATAAATGAATATAAATATGACAATAAATTATATGAATATAAACAAAGACGTAAATATTTTCAAAATACTGTAAGCGTTAGTCTTTATATATACATAATAAATATGCACAGAACACACATGCAAATAAAAACTTTGCTCCGTTACAGGTCAGCGTATGATATGAGCAACAGTTTTAAGTTTTAAGTTTTAAATATAGCCTTCCTATATATTGTTAGTTGGCGCATGTTAATGAACGTTGTTGTAAACTATTACCGTCCTGTCTGTTTTTTTTTTTTCTCATTCAAAATCAGAAGCGCTCGCGCACACACATATATACACGCACGCACGCAGACACACAGCGCGCGCGCTTGAGTTCATATGGCTCGTGCGCTCATGGAAAGCTGATGTGTGGCGCGCTCTGAGAGTCTCTCACATTTCAGGAAGTGTCGGAAGTCCTCAGCTGCTGTCCGTCTGTCCTGCTCTATATTATGGTCGCGCGGCCGTGACCCGCGTGGATCGTCGGTGTGGATCTCCGGTGGGGCACCATGTCCACCCGGTACAGCCCGAGGCGTGCGCTCCTGCCTGCTGTCTGCGTGCTGACTGTCTGCTGCGCCGGGAGCATGTTTACAGCCGGTAAGAGCAAATTTCCTTCAACTGCTTTGTGCACTTACAACTTTCACATGACTGTGTGGCTGCGGCTCAAAAACTAGCACGCTGCCTACTTAGTCAAGCAACATTTATGGGCATCACGGGCACTCAAAAGTCAAACTGCACTTTTGTTTATTTAAAACACGGGCTTTACCTGATACGACCCTGAAATTAGACTTGAACACAAATCTTTTGATTTTGACAGGTCGTTTAGATGAAGTAGCTTGCGTTTGGGTTACTTGGCATAAATCTTTGGAGTTTGTCAGAGTCTTTTATTCTCAGAGCACAACTAATGCATGTCGGACAGTTTGTATTAAGAACATGCTCAGAACAGCTTCTTTGGGAGATGCTTTAATGACAGAGGCATTAACAGAACATCTGTGGTTTGCTGGTGGTTTTCATTCTCATAGCTTGTGGTTTGTCAATACACTATTTGTTGACCAGATGATGATTTCATATGTATCTATGTATTAATTGTTTGATTTATGACCAATGACAATCTGGTTTGATGATTTACAGATTACTGTAGGAAAATGCAGCTGTTTAAGAAAAATATGATTGACTGATTGATTTGAAAACCAAGAAAATTAAGGTTATTTTAGGGCCAAGATTACTCTTTAGAGACGTTTTCCTCCTACATTCTCATTACATTGATGTATATAATCGTATAACGATATATGCAGTTTTAATGCATGAATACGTTGTGTTTCTATTTGTTTTGTATTTTATTTATGCCATTTGTTAAATAAATAATCATCATCACAGCTTACTTTGTGTAATATAGTATAAAATTACTCTATTACAGTAATGAAGTTCAAATGATAATAACCATGAAAATAATGACATTAGAAATACAGCATGTATTAAAAAAATCTAAAGGTTCCCAGATACATTAGAGTAATGAGAATGCAAAATTCCTTTTGCAAATACTGTTTTTTGGGGATAAGATTTGACTTGGATCTGGTTTTGTGGTATTCACCAATATAGTTAGGTCTAAGGAGACCAATCTTGAACAATTGAGCTTGTCTTTCTTTCTTTCTTTCTTTGTCTAAGACACGCATCATCATTGGTAAAGTGCTCTTAATTAACACAGAAAACAATCAGTCTCTCTTCGGCTCCTGATGCTAAATGTATTTGTGTGCGAGTGATGATTATGTTATTGTGTGCTCAGTTGAGTTAATTGCATGTCGACGATCATTAATAGTTAAAAGCTCATTCATCATGGACGCAGTAAGTGATATGAAATGAGACTCCGGGAGGGTTTGGTGGACGCAGTCACAGTGATTATATGATGTGAGCGCTAATGAAACAAACGCACTGCATGCAACTCTGCCAGATTTGATAAATGACACAGCATTACAGCGACATGGTGCTTGATCAACCACAGATACTCTCATTAAATCAGAGCGCTTATACAAAACAGGTGTGCTGGAGGGAGGAGGAGATGTGGAGCTTCATGTAACCATCATAGTTTACAGTTTAATTTGTTAACACTGGAGAAATGCAGCATTACAGCACTTGCTCACCGGTGGATGATCTGGAGTGAATGGGTGCCGTCAGAATGAGAGTACAAACAGCTGATTAAAACATCACAATAATACACACCAGTCCATGAAAATTTGTGTGTTTGTAAGAAGCAAATCTATCTGTAAGGTGTATTATCTTTAAACCATTAAGCCAATGCAGCTCTAAACAAATGGGCGGATTTTGCCTTAAGTCATGGTTTAAAGTAAAAAAATGTCTCAACCATGGCTTTGTTTATTAAAAAAAAAAAAAGATGTTAACTAATGCACTGGATTGGTGTGGATTATTGTGATGTTTTTATCAGCTGTTTGGACTCTCATTCTGACGGCACCCATTCACTCCAGAGCACCCATTGCTGAGACCAAATCTGATGAAGAAACAAACTCATCTGATATAATAAGGTATTGCCTGAGGATGAGAACGATTTCATCAGTGAACTGTTCCTTTAATGTTTCCAGTTCCTCAGCAGTTCTCTTATATAAAATAAAATAAAACTATTATTGGTTGCAAAGCTTTTGTTGTTTACATAATACTGTAAAGAAGTGTTTAGTTTGGGTTCTCAAGAACTGCTCCAATCGATTTTTTTAACTCCGGAATGATTCTGTGTTTGATTCTTGTCTCGTAGTCATCCGTGAGTCATTAAAGGGAGACATAGACGAGGAAAGGGCAGAGAAAACTATAAGATGAGTGTAGAAAGATGCGAGATGGAAGTCAAGAGAAAGAACAGAGAGGAAGAGAGATGAGCCTGTCACAGTGGGGTGTAAAACCAGAAACCGTTGATGTGACAACAAGGTTACAGAGACACAATCAAAGCCGTGCCAATCCCCAACATGTGTTAGAGAGAGGATGTCGACTACTGCGAGTGAACACTGTCCCTGAGTCTGCTACAAACGCTCCCGCTCCCTCCAGACGCAGCGGGTGGGAAAACCAGTTCATTGCCACTTCTGTGAGTGTGTTGGCATGTTTGAAGCTAGAGTTCAGCAGAAGATGAAACCTCATCTTTTGCTCACCCTCATGTCATTACAAATGTGCCTGGTTTCTCTTCTTCTGTGGATCACAAAAGCAGATGTTTTGCAAAATGCACAGAGTGCTCTTTTATTTTTCATAGTTGGTTGTCAAGCTCAAATATGAGGAAAATATATAGAAATACATTTTGTGCACTACCTTTAAAAGTTGGGGTTCAGTATTGTTTTTCGAATTTAAATGAATGCTTTTATTCATGCGTTAAAGGAATCAAAAGCAACAGTAAAGACATGCTGCAATAGTTTTCAAATTAATGCTGGAATTTAGAATGATTTTTGAAGAATCAAGTGACACTGAAGACTGGTGTAACCATGCTGAAAATACAGCTTTGATCACAGGAATAAATTACATTTTAACATGTATTCAAACGGAAAACAGTTATTTGAAATTGTAATAATATTTCAATATTTTTGTTCAAATAAATGCAGCCTTTAACCTTAACTTCAAAGTTAATGATAGTGTGTAAATATTCCAAGTGCTAAGCCATCTGAAGTCAAATGATTGTTTCCTAGAAGGAAAAAAAAACTAAATATGAGTCAATTTTCACTAAATATGTTCCTCGTATCTCTAAATTCACATTCAAGTTTTAAATGTATCATGTTTCCAATAGTCATAAATTGATAGAGCGCAATGTCTTCAAGCATTGTTTTATAAACTATGCTTTATGCTTTTTTGTGCATTCACTGCATGGACAACAAAAGTCGGTCCCACTTTATGTCAGGTGGCCTTAACTACTATCTACTTACATTTAAATGAATCATTTGGTACAATGCACTTATTTTGTACATACATGTTTTTACATAGTACTTGAAATACCTGTGTGTAATTACAACTCTACAATTAATTTCTGTGCTTAAATGTATAGTTACACTGTTAACCCATTCATTACACCTTAACCCGCCCTTAAACCTACCCATCCCACCAAACCTGTCTCTAACCTTACCCATATCCCACCTCGACAGCAACAAAAGTGTTTCAAAGTAGTTTAGGAGACTTAATATAAAGTGTGACCCGAAAATCTATTTTTGGATGAACTGTACCTTTAAGATTTTCATGCATTCACTTCCTCCGGATAAGAAACACAGCAACTCATCTTCCCACAATTCCCCCCTGGTGTGAAATATGCCTCGTCGGTGACAGGAAGTGGTTACCTGGCTGCCGTTTTTAAAGGCTAATGAGTGAGTTTATCAGAACAGGTGCCTCCCTGCGGTCTCACGAGGGCTGAATGCATCCGCGCGGCTCATTTCAGAGTCCAGCATGTGGTCCTGCATAAAGGCAGCTGGAGGCGGAAAATGACTGGAAATCTTTAATGGCATGGTTTTATGAGAAGGCGTCTGCAGAGATTGTTGGGTTTATGGGTACGATCAGTTGTTAAATGCGTGAGGGTCACAGAGATGCCGTTCAGAAGCATCTGTTATTTTGCATTATTAAAGTTTACAGGAAATCAGAATTCACCGTATTTGCTTCCCTAATGCACATTTCTAGTCTTGTCGTTTATGATTCATGAGTGCATATTATTCATCGTCAAGCAATATGTTGTTTATTTCAATAGCCGTACTGATATCAGAGAGGCTGCTTATGAGTTAACAACTGAGAATCGGATTATTTTTGCCAATTTTCAGTTTGTCTGCACTGGCTGATAGTTACAGCCAAATGGCTAAAAAAATAGATGTTTAACAATATTTTAGCGAACTTTCTTTCCAGTTCCGTTCCATTCTGATGTGATACATTCACTTTTAACTCTCATGATGAATTAAATCCCTTATTTCTTATTAAATATCAATATTAAAATAACTACTGTTCAAATTATTGGGGTTAGTAAGAAAATGAACCCTTTTTTAAAGCAAAGATGGATTAAAATGATCAATAAAGATTTCTAATCCTAACTTTTATCCTAATAGCTAGGTTTTCAATCCATCAAAGAATCCTGAAAATCACTGTTTCCACAAACATATGAAGCAGCACAACTGTTTTCAGCACTGATAATAATCATTAACATGCATCTCAAGCAGCACACCAGCATGATTTCTGAAGGATCATGTGAAACTGAAAACTTGAATATGATGCTTTTTTCTCTTATAGAACGCATTTATTTTTATCTTTTTTGTTCAATGACTTCTAAACAATTTGTTAAACAATTAATTTTTCTAAACCCCTTCAGTGATTGGTCAATTTTATTCAAAGCAGTGTTTGTGAGCTTTTAATGCTACAAAAGTGACACCTAGTGGTGAAGAATGAATTTACATTTTCAGTCAGACCAATAAAAAAAAAAAACAACAACAAGTGAGCGGGGAATATGTTTATATTTAATTTTGACATCCACACGAAACGGCTTGGGATTCGTTTAATCAAAAATGACTTACTCCAATGATTCAGTGTCCACTCTTACTTTTAAGTTAATAACTTAATTTAATGATGTGTGACACACTGCATGAAAGCTCATTTTCAAAAATCCATAATAGGGGCACTTTAAGATTCTTTCCAATCAAGAAAAGCTCCGATTTGATATACGGTGGCACATCCAACTTTCTTTCTGTTGTAGCCCATTCCTTGCAATACGGTGGCAAAATGCATTGTGAATCATTTGATGTAGAGTTTAGCATTGGTCAGAGGACAGTCTGAGGCGTACAGTATGTTAACGGTCCGAGAGAGCAAGCACTCATCCGCTCTGCCTGAAATGGATCGTGCAGAGCAGGAAACAGCTGAACGGGATTGAGTATCTGCTGGTGAACGCATGACGGCCAGAGAGAGTTTCAGGCGAAGCGGCAGCTGTTCATACGCCTCTGGACCGTTGAGAGAGAGAAACCAAGAGACACTCTGGAAAAACAGAGCGTTGAGGGCATGGGGGGTTAATGAAAGACAGACGGATCCTGCGCAGTGACGGACAATTGCACACATGTAGGTTAAACACTGCAGACGATGTCTGCACGCATAAAAGGTCAAATGTTTAAACTCAACTGACCCCATCCAGAATCTTTCACCCTCTTGATATGCAGGTCAGAGGCGATTATGTTCTCAATAAAGCTCAACAGTGGCCGCCCACCTCTTCAACAGCACTGCTTTTCTCATTCGGTTTCTCTGCAGGGAACTCAGAGACTTGAAGCAAACCAGCTCTAAGATGAATCACCATAATTCAGCTGCTAAATGAATAAAGGTAAATGCTCATGCTTTAATTTGAAGTATTTGGTACCATGCATCTACTGATTATTTCAGTTATGCGTTTGGCAAGCACTTTTATCCAAAGAGACTTATTGCATTCAAAGTTTGCATTTAAACAGTTCATGCATTATCTGAGAATCGAACCCATGACCTTGTTGTTAGTGCCATGATAAACATATAGAAATGCCAAAAATTAAATAAACTGAAAACAGATGAAAATTGTTCTGTAGTCATTTAACAATTAAATAACGATTATAACAATTAAAATAGTAACTGTAAAAAACTGTGTTAAATGGTTTATACATTTTTGATCAAAATTAGTTTATTTGTGGAGAAATGGATGAGATTTCAAATTTTTGCTTTTGGCTTGTTCTGCCTGTGTCCTGAAAGTCGGTTTTAGCTTCAGTGACACCTCTGTGGGATCTTTCATGAAGTAATTATGAATATTTTTGAACCGGCTCTTGGTTTTAATTATGAATGCTCAATGTGGTGTGTTTCAAAGAAGCATTATAAATTCACATTTCTGAGAAGTAAAAGTTATTTTTCCCCACTTGAAAGTGGAGATTCAGCATGAAAACATAACATTGTATTTAATCTATTCTTAATGCATTTTAAATATAAAAATAACGTTTGACTTTTCATTTGATCTCCTTTCATCATCTTATAGGACGGTCAACGTCATATTCATATATTAGTATTTTTCATTGAGATTATTAAATAAAAATATTCAACCGTATTATTGTAGTGTAAAATAAAAGCTCAAATATTATCATTATTAATATGATGAAACATTTAAAACTGAATGTAAACCCTGTAAATCCAGAATTGAAAACACAATGTCAAATTCAGTCAAGTTTTACTACTTTTTTCACTGAAATGTTTCAGGAGTCTCTGAACCCTACTTTGAACTCGTGTTTTACTGCACCATTAACACACCATTTAAAGACTTCCTTAAAGGTGTGAAGATCACACTGACCTGGCCAGCAAGTGCCCATTTGTCTCCATTCTATGCTTCACTGTGATTTAAACTCAACAACTGTCAGTGGTGGAATAAACATTTAGTTGCATCTAACTGGATGGAAATAATTCCAGATTTTTCTGGTTTGAGTTTCAAGATGTAGCTGCGGTGTCCTTGATGTGGCCAATGGAGGCCTGTGATGTGATGAATCATGTAGTTTGTGCGTGTTCACCCTTCATTAGGGACCCTCCGCGGGATTAAGCGCCCTCAGACGACGTCTCCTGCATTTTGAAGGAGGAACGGTCTCATCTGCCACATCATATACCTGAGCCGAGCCCTCGGCCTTCAGCATGGCTCATTTCCCCTGGCTTCCTCCATGTGTCTGGAATCACGGATCGTTGGGTCTTGTGATGCCGAGTTTTAGGTGGACTCAGGGGGTCTTTATGCACGAGTGCAGCTCACGGCGTTCACAGGTGTGACGCGGAGCCATGCAGATGAACCATCACGAACTGTGAGAGTGTGCTTTACCCAGTGCATGACCAATGCGTCATGTGTGGCCTTCAACATCTTAAAAAGAGCAGTTGCACAGCAGGACAAAGTAATGCACTACAGACCCCTAAAATCTCATTTTCTGCCTTTTATTCCAAGTGTTTTAGGCTAATATGTTTCTAGTGCACTCCTAAAAGCAGCAGTGAATTTAAAATCTAGTCTTTTTGGGCCTCACGATATTTGGGGGGAAAACATAGCTGTTCTTTGGTTTTCTATTATTAAAAAAGTAAAGGAATTTTATAACAGATTACTTCGATTTAAAACGTATTAGTCCTTCTAGAATGATTAGGGTGACTGTGTGAATATGCATAGAAAAAAAATACTGTCTTTGTGTGAATCATCCTTTTAGGGCTGAACAATTTGGGACTTTTCTATCAAGTAAAAAGACAAAATATTTTTTTTTTTAAATAAATTTGATTTAATGTGATTAATGTGATTTATCATTAAATATATATATTTATAAATATAATTTATTTTGAATTATATATTTACATATGCATGTGTGCCTGGGTATATGAGTATTTGAGATCTGAAAATACTTATTTTAAAAGGCATCTTCACTTTCTGTCCAGTAAAATGCTATACAACTATATTTGAAAATAATTACCCATTCTATAATTTTTATTTTATTTATCAGAATATAATCTATATATTTTATCTATAAAAGATCATCTGATATGTACCACCTCAGCTTCCTTTCAAAGGAAACACAGGAAGAAAAACACTGATGACTGGAGTGATCCAAGTAGACATCGCTTAAACTATTAGAAAAATGAATCGATTTTTCTCAGTCTTGCTATAGAAAATGAGATCAGCATGTCTGCTGTGCTTGGCATATGGGTTCTGTATGTATTATTATAAAGCGAAAGGATGGTGCTGATTTTGTAGAGATGATGTCATGATGTGTTTGAGCAGCAGAGATGACCATGTGACCTGGCCTGGTGTAAAGGTCACGTGAGGTTCTCTGCGTGGTTCTGGCTCCTCTCTATGGGCATATGTTGCTGGATCTGTGTGCCAAGCCCAGGTCACCCTGGAGCTCTCAGATGTCCAGCAAGCCCCCCGGACCTTCTGTGTGTGTAGATAGTCCGCAGTCGGGAGATTTCTGAAGGTATGAAGTTTAGTGATCCACCAATATATGTATTCCCTAGGCCGATATATCGGTTAACATTTTATATTATCGGCTGTTTTTTTCATTATCGGCATGGACCAGTCAACTGCTAATGTAGTTCAGTAAAGATTTTACAATTAATTTTCATATTAACATTCTTAGAATCAATTTGCCTTTTTAAAATCCTGTTTAACACCATATGTTACAAATAAATGCTGTTGCATGTTGACTTTAGGCACAGTTCACCTAAAAATGACAATTCCGTCATTATTATTTATATCATTAAGATATTTTATACTGTGACTGAGTCAATGGCTAGAATCCACTGGTTGGTTTCCAACATCTTTCAGAATTTCCTCTTTTCTATTCAACAGAATAATGAAAGTAATACAGGTTTGGAACAACTTGATGGTGAGTTAATGAAGACCGAATTTTCATTTTTGGGTGATCTGTCTCTTTAAGTGTCCAGAAAGTCCATTTAGGACCCAAGTATGGAAACTCTCAGCTATGGATCCGTCATGATGACATGGTTACACAACTGACACACATGTGAAACAGCTGGCACATGCTAAAATTACATGCATATGAACCGTATAACATGAATGACTAGTACAAGCCACTCTCTTTCACACACTCAAAACAGGTTCTTGATAGGAAATGCTACAAATCAGTGGGTACAGAGGTCATAATGACGGGCCAGCAGGGGGCGTCTCGTTCACTGCATCCCACCCGTGGATGTCAACATTTACTGGCACTTTGTATTTTGCATGGTGTAGCACTATTATGGAAGCTCTGAAGGGCATGTGTGAGTTTTAAAGTTTTGACATGATACAAGTTGGAACAGAAAAAGTATTTTTCCTGTCTTGATGCCGTAAGAGACACTTATACTTTCAGAAACATCTATATTCTGGTTCTTCAAAGATCTTTTAGCTTTTTTTTGCATTAACAGACGATGCCAGAAGCAAATGCGCTGATCTGAAGAACCTCTAATGTTACATCAAGAGCATTTTTAGATCACCATGAAATATTTTCAAGCCTTTTTACTTCTGCAATCTGATGCATTTCTGAGCAAAACAAGATATTCAATAAGAAGAAATAGGACAGAGCTTGATTTGGTTCCTCAGGATGGCTGAGACTGGGAAAAAGTGGATGTTACATATACTAGAATTGAGCCTTGAGGGAACTTAAAAGTTATGTTGAAAAAGGATTTTGAAGGCGAACATTTATCTTTTTGAAATTATGTGCACTAGTTTTTCATAAAAAGACCAAGAGTATTAAGTCCTAAAATGCATATATTTTGGTGTTACTTATCAAAGAGTAAGAGTAAGATGTAAACAGAAATCGCAGGTCCTGTAGGCGTGTCTGAACCCTTATGTCACCAGCGGGACCCTTTTGTGTTTGTTTAGTGTCGTCTTGCAGGCAATGCTGTTTGAACTAGTGTTTGGCCAAAATAAACACTCACATCTCAATCAGAACGAGGAGAGGAATGTTAATGAGATAAGAATGATGTTCAGAGATGATGTTGAAAGTCAGCATCACTCTTGCTGTCTCTGGGAGACAGAAGAGTTGAACAATCCAATTTGAATTGTTTTAAGAATGCTTTGAATACTAAAAGAGGTGGCAAACAGGGTGCAGAATTTGTACTATGTTTATGTGCTTTTTCATTGCGTTTGTGGACCAACATGGATTTGCCAGATTACATTACCCTGTTTACTACCTTGTCTAATGGCATAAACATACCTTTGTGCACCTTTTAGCGAGATATGAAATACGTACCAACAAGTACATATCACAGCAGTTTCCAAAAGAAATGAAAGGCAGTAAAACACCTTTTATTCTTGTTTACACCAATTTACAGAGGATTGATTAATAATTTTCCTACAATTACTTGAAGAATATCATGTTATGACTTCAAAACAATATTAATATGCTGGAATATTTGAAAACGGATGCTTTTGAACATTAGCATTAGGGTTGGGTCGATTTCTGCGCATGTACATCTGTGTTCATTCCTGCGCTCGATCTTCTCTCACCTGCTTGCGCGAACACTGTTATTTTTTTCAGTCGTGGGGTGGAGCTTGGTGTTTTAGTTACATCTACGCCTACTACCTACGACGGCGATGCCATCTTCCATCGTGATGTTTCACATTAGACATCGTACGATGCCATATTGGTCAAAATCACCCAACCCTAATTAGCATCACACATATCCATCTTTATATATGTGTTTTCATAAACAGTAGGTTTGTTTGGTAGCTAACAAGGAGCTCCGGTTTGAATCCAGTGTAACTTCGGTTCAACAAAACAGTTAAAAAGAAGTTGAAATGGCACAGTTGCATCAACAAATGTTTCAGTTTTGCATTTGCTAACACTATCAGGTAGGTTGAGGTAGTTCAATTCTGAACCAGTGCAATACATACCTATATGAACATAATAAAAACCTGTGTTTCAGCGCAACTCAGTGGACTTTTCTCTTTGAAACTGCAGGGAAACATGCAGTAAGGCATGTAAAAAGGAATGTTACACAAAAAGTGCACGGAGGTACGTATTTGTATCAGACCAGGTTGCTTGTTTGAGCATTGATTTATTTAATTGCAGTTCAGTCATTTCTCCTTCTAAACACACTCTCTCTCTATTCCATTTAAAAGTTTTATATAGAGGCATTGGATATATTTAACATGTTTGTCTTTACCAAGCCTAACTCAGCATTTAACATCTGTAGCTCTTGGGGGTATTTCAGTAAATCCTAGTGTGTTTTCCCTGCAGATTTCCTTCCTTTATCCCAACATGTTGTGAGCAGCAGCACTGATTACATTCATCTGTATCAGTGGATTATTTCATTATTCAGCACCAGCCGGGCATCCCAGATCTGACGGTTGATTTCCGCAATACCCCACATTACACGGTGCCCGTATGTACGCTTTTCCTCCGATCGCTCCCAGGAGTTCTGAGGAGTGCGCCGGGATGCGGTCTACTTCTTGTTGTGCCATTCTGTGCCGTTCTAGACGGGCTGAGTATGGTTCTTGGACCTTATGGGCCTCCTAGACGGCTCTCCATGGGAAATTCCGATCAGGAGGTCTCCTCTCACAGGCGGGGGGTAAGTGGAAGTTGTTCACTTCCTGGTGTAGAGAACACCGGCAAGTTCCAGTTAACTGCCCAGTCAGTACAGTTTTAGAATTTCTGCAAGCTAAATTCTCTACTGGGGTCACCCACTCCACCCTGAATATCGGCTTACCACGCCACTCTCGGTGGACACACAGTTGGTAAAGAACCCCTGGTCATACGTTTCCTGCGGTGTGCTGAGGTTGAGGCCACCAGTACGTTCCCGGGTTCCGACCTGGGACCTGGCTGTCGTGTTAGAGGCACTCTGTGTGCCGTCTTTCGAGCCCATAGAGGAGATCTCTGATCGTCTATTGACAATCAAGACCACACTTTTGCTAGCATTGTGTTCTCTTAAGGAAAGTATGTGACCTTTAGGCCCTCTCAATGGCCCCTTCTCATCTTGACTTTGCGCCTGGCATGGCCAAAGCCTTCCTGTACCTGCGAGCGGGTTACAGTCCTAAGGTACCTACGGTCACAGTCGTACAACAGGCCTTTAACCCCCCTTCTTTCAGGGAGCCTGGTCAGCAGAAGCTAAATTGTATGTGTCCAGTGCAATCATATGTCCACAGAGCTGCCCTGTGGAGAAAGTCAGAGAAGTTGTTTGTATCCTTCGGTCCCCCCAAGAATGGGTCTCCAGCGATCAAGTAGACTTTGGATAGTGGATGCCATCAATCTGTTCTCTCGTCTTAGCTGTGCACAAACACACAGTAAACAGGGATTTGAAAGTCTGGGGGCGTGGGCATCTCGTTCCCATTGCGTCTCATAGTCCCTGTAACCATAGTCCCTCAAAGGACTCAATACCACACTTTCGGCATCCCCTGCCGGCGTTCCGCTGCATGACAGGAGCTCTGGCGTCTCATTCCTTGGAGGAACTATGATTACATACGTAACCCCGAGACGAAACTTTTCATATATATATATATATATATATATATACACACACACATATAGAAGGTGTATTTTCAGAAGGTCAGATCCTAAAAAATGTCTGACAAGCTTTTATTTACAGCTAGTTAAGCATGGCAAGTCTGGTTAGCTTAGTTTTGTCAAACTAGCACACTAGCATTCAAATCACAACGTTAAGCTTATTTTTTCAGCAAGAGGAGAAACAAAAGACGGATTCGTCTCCTTTAGTTGAGGGAAAGCCTGAAATGAGACTTTTATCAGCGGTGGATGAAAGATTTTGTGCTCCGTTTTTAAAAAAGAAAAAAAGAGTGTGAGGAAATGGTTCTGATTGCACAGGCTGTCATATCGAGGGCTTGTGTAAGACAGAAAACAGCCCACTGGGTGTTCAGGAGGAGTGTAGGGGGCGTTTGCTCGCACTGTACTGCTGAGGCTTTAGAAGGGGTTTGTGGTTGTTATATTGAAGTGGTTATGGGCCAAAAACGCATGATTAATTTTTGGAGATGTGTTCCCTCACATCCCCTCAGGTCCAGATGTCAGACAAAGGCTGTATGTGAACTTTTCTTCAGACTCCCACTGGAGATTAGACAATGTTTGTTGCATCTTGGCGTTGTAAAGTTCTCAGACCTACAGAATGCTCAAAAAACTTGAGATTGAAAAAAATTGAAATATTGAAAGGGCAGATCTGTTGGATGCTGACTTGACAGAACTAAGGCATTCTGGGAAATCTCCTTTTTGATGGTTTTAAGCAAGTTTCTTTGTTTTTTTATGATCAGTTTATTCTGTTATTGCTAAAAATAAATTATTAATTCCATATTTTTTTCAATTAAAAAAATAACTATAAAACAACATGCAATATAGGTATGCTATATACATGTTTTTATAATTTAATTTTCA
>JAUMHP010000062.1:17296947-17314372 GCA_032361065.1 Enteromius trimaculatus
TCCCCACCTGTAAGTCGCTTTGGATAAAAGCGTCTGCTAAATGAGTAAATGTAAATTTAAATGTACGTAGGCTATGAAAGTAAAAGAGTTGCACATGCTATTTCTATTTGACTTTAAAGGTAAAAGTGTGTGTTCTCAGCCCCGATTCCGATTAAATGCTGGTTGAACAAGGACTGAGTTTGAACTGATATGTTTTGGGAAGCGGTGAACAGACCTGCCTCTGAGGGAATATTGTTCTCGGAGGGGATGTGTTGCTTTTGTCCTTAATGAAAAACATTTCTCAAACAATTTATTGAATGAAGACGTGCATGGCTGTTTTGAAGCCCATTTGTTTAATTTATTTACTCCGAGTTTATAAAAAGGTTTTACTGAGAGATTTTACATGTGTACTGCCGTGAGCAACAATCTTAAAGAGACCACCCAGGGATCTGTGTGGAGATTCAGCATTAAATGTAGAGAAAAAAGCCATTGAATTAATGAGAGTTAAATTGTGGATTGTGGCATGCTTGTTTAAAATGACGCCTGTTAGATGGGAAAAAAGCATTTTAACCTTTACTTTAACCAAACCTGCATGTTGATAAAGTCATGCACATCAGCTTCCATCTTTTAGTCTGATTCATGAATTCTTTTCAGACCATGAAACATTGCAAGTGGGTACATCCTTTTTTCTTTAAAGGAGTCAGTGTCCAAAAAATATAAATGGTTCTCATGTCAGCCATAAAATTATTTCTCTGTTTCATATGACTTTATTTCTCTTGTGGAAAAACAGAAGTAAAAATCATGAAAGACAAAACACAGCAGGAATGTCACAGATAGCCATCAAAGTATTTTATGTGCTTTAATGGACAGATCTTATTGTTTTTTTTTATGTTTTAAAGGCAATTTATTGAAAGATGAACCAAAAACATCCCTCAAAAGCCTGGCGATCATATTTGAGACTGACATTTAAATGTGATTTACAAAAATATATATATGGATGTAGTAGATATTGTACAACAGCTTTTAAGTGAATTTTTTGATCTTGTTAATAATTTAGAGGCTGATTTCCGTATCTATGGGACAGTAGACTTTAGGGTTAAAATTATAAGCAAAAGTATAAGCATAGGGTTTAAAAAAACACGAGGCTGAATAATGATGACAGAACTGTTATTATTAGGTGAATTATTCCATTTGACTTGGTCTTTCCAGATTGCATAAGTTCTTATTTACAACCTTTGTAGATTTGCACGCATTTTATTTATGGTCTTTTGCTTTTAATATATAGGACAGTCAAGGGAGGGAGCGACTCTGGGAATATGGTGGGGGAAATGTATTGGCACATAATGCAGCCTGGATTTACATCATCAAAAACCAAGCACATGCTCCACCTGCCATGCCACGGCTCCTTGCATGTGTTTTTTAGATCATTGTTCTTCTTCGTGACCCAGTTGGCACAAGCACATTGTCTGACACAATGACATTCTCCTGTAAAGTTTCCTGGAGCAGTGCAAAAACATCCCTGAATACTCCCAACACCACATGTCAAGCCCGAGATGAGGCTCTTCAGCTGGAATGCTGTGTTTTGTTTTTGTGGGACATGTATTATTGATACTGACACTTTAAACTTTTGTTTTGGCTCATTTTGCTCCACTGCACCAATGGCTGTTTGGATCCTCCAGGTGGTCTTTGATAAAATTGAGATGGGAGGTAGTGTTATTGTTGGAGACCAGTGATTATTGAGCATTGCTAGTCTATCTTATTAGTGATGGAGACTGTGACCAAAAAGATTTGTTCATTGACTCTTTCACCAGCAGGGGGCAAATGAATATCTGAAAGCCAATGAAAGTCAGTGCCAGCTGTTATTGAAGAACCTTGGAAGTTTCACCGAGTTCTTTCGTACTTCTTGCTTTGAGGTTTTTCAGTGGTTTTACGTTGAAAGGTCTCTGAGGAATCCTTACAGGGGTGTTAAAATTGCTCCATTTGTTTTTTTACCATGGATTTATGGAGGTCAAAGTTGGTAGGGTTGTTACATCCACAAGAACGTCAACCCCAAGTGTCTTTTCATCATAGATTTATAAATGCACTCCTACAAACCCACAAACTCTCAACGTATCCCATGCGGTTTAATAGTTTTTCCAACAAATACAGAATGCTAGATCCATGCATTCAATAAAACAAAAAGTTGATGTAGATTACAGATATTTGACCATGGGAAAACATGCATTTTACTTTCTTTGTTTTCCATCATTAGGATAAAGGTCAGCACATATTCTACATCACATTTGTGCTATACTTAATCTCACGATCCATCTCAATATGTATGTGTCACGGTCTTAACCGTGCATTAGCATGCATATCCAATGATGCATGGTCCTCTTCATGTTAGACAGATGATTCATGCTTATTTCGGCTGTATTTTGTCAACGCCTGGCTGGTTTAAATCCATTTCCCTCAGAGCCTCGGAGTAAATCTGCCGAACTTTCAGACTTACAGAGCGTGAAGAGAATTAATGTCAGAGAGAATTGAAACATAAAACTAATCCTGACAGCTACAGACTTACGACACAATGGCGGATTCATTTTATCCTGTACAAAAGCCCACTCAAAACTGGAAATATGCTTTCTCTCACTGTCTGTTGGTCTGAGGACTTGCATTGTCTTTAACTCAGCAGTTAGAACTTCATCTTCCATGAATATAACTGCTTACAAAAGTTAAGCCATCATGAAACGGCTATTGCAACCCATTTTACTTTAATAATGTGATGCATTCTGAAGGAACCACAATATTTATTGGAAATGCATAACCGCATTTTTAATGTGGACACACAAATGGTCATTGATTTGAGTTAATAGTTGACACTGTATGTAACTGGCACTGTATGTAGTTACTCTGTCATGCAACCTTGAATTTAAATATAACATTTCAAAAATAATCAAAAAATAAATTTAAAAAAAAAAATCTGATTAAAGGGTGTTGAGATGTGTTCAGCATTATAACGTGGTATTTATAGACCATCCATAAGTGTCACAGGTGTGTGTAATTATGTTTTCAACCAATCAGCTGCCTTAAAGTGGCTATCAACCAATTATATCCACTTGAGGCTATGAGAGGATGCAGATGAGATGCTAATGCAGCAACAGGTGTCTAACATGATGGTTTGGTCTCTGTCCCTTTTTTTTTTTAATGTTCACATCTTGCTTATTTATCTCGTTTCTGTATTGGAAAGACCCATAAAACATCTTTTGCTGTGTGCTGAACATACTACCACTACTCCACTGCACACTTGAAAACTGTGTCCCACAATGCAGTGTGATCATTTTGATGCAGGATCAATATCTGATATGATTCTAAACATATTCTGTTATTTTTGGACACAACAAAGGTTTTACATAAAAAAAAAAAAAATAATAATATATATATATATATATATTACCATCTATTACTGTGAAGAAAGGGATTTAAGAAAATGTGACTTTCTTGTTTTATATTTAATATACAGGATATATTTTTTTGAGAGAAAATGCATTTTCTCTTCATCTTTGTCTGGTTGTAGGGTCATCCTGGATCACTGAAGGTGCTGATTGAAGTGGATGGAGAGCCACTTCTACTTGCTTTGCAGAAAAATGAGTAAGTACTTCATTGATCTTTAACAAATCCACGCTACAATAGTACAATGATTGTACCAGAAGTTCACACCACAGTACACTGATATATACTTTGGCAGGGGTTTTCAATCTTTTTAATTCCACAGACCATTATGACCTCACCATAAAATCAAAAAAAAAAAAAAGTTAGAATATATATAGAATTTTCTGCCATTTTATTTATTGATTTTACAGTTCTGGCTAATTATGAATTGCAGCTGTATTGTACTCTTTTCGTGGTAGTTTGGGGTTTTATAAAAAAAATTTAATCATTGACCCAGAACATGCATGAGTGTTGCAGCAATGAAAGCAAATGAAAGCAAGCAAACTTTTGCCATTTAAATGAGACATACTATGGAGCCATTGTTTGTGGAGTTCTTGCACCATTGTGTTGCAAAAATAAAATACCAGAGAAGCTATTAGTTCAGTCTATGCATTAGTTTGGTGTTTGATTCCTACATGAGGCACTATATCTCTCTTGTAAGACTCCAGGGTTGAGTTAATGCTGTCTGTAAGTCTGTGTTTCAGAAGTGTTAGAATAGTATGGAGCGGTCAGTCAGGTCGGTGTAATGAAGCTTGTGTCAAACGAATCCTTGCCAGCTCTGTTTTTGAATGCAAATGAACATTCGCTCTGACAGCTTCATGCCGAAGGCGACAAAACACCACAAGAGTCTAATTACCGAATCTACCCATTCCCATGCTCTTGATTTGACATGCAGCATATCATCCAGAGAGCGAGACGGTGGGAGTGTAGGTTTGAAGCGGTAATGACGTAACTGAGGTCTGAGAACTCACCTCTGAATTTATTCAGGTTGACAATGATCTTTATGGTGAGAGTGATTGAAAACCCTTTTCTAGTAACACAGAGCATGTGTGAATGTGAACCAGAGCGTGAAGAGGGAAAAAAAAGAAACATTCAGAGACTGCGGCATATTGAAAGTTGCAGGGGGGCAAAAATATACTGTGTAAGTGACCTTGAAGTTATAGACTTACAGACCAACTAGAAGTTATAGGCTGCTTGCACAGTGCTGTTAAACACGGCCCAGATCTTGTCTTCTTACATGAGACGGGAAAACTAAAATTGTGTTTGCGGTTTAATCTTAGCCACCGTGACTTGAAAACATCAATTTTTAGTCATGAGATCAATATGTGTCTTGTTAATGATGATTTCACTAACTGCATTTATTGGATCAGAAATACCAGAAAAAAACGGTAATATTGTGGAATATTATTATAATTTAAAATAACAATTTATATTGTAAAATGTAATTTATTCTTGTGATCCAAGCTGAACTCAGTACTGCCACGTGATCCTTCAGAAATTATTCTAATATACTGGTCAAGAAATATTATATAATTATTACTATCAGTGGTAAAACTGTTTGTAGGAGCCGTGCTACATTTTATCTTTCATTATTATTATTATTTAACAAATTGAAAGTCACTTTTGATCAGTTACAGTACATTCTTGCTAATTAAGCATTATCATTTCTTTTAAAAAAAGTTTTAACAGTATTATGTATAAATTTGTTTTACAGACAGAAAACCAGTAATGCCATAAAGTCTGTTTTCCTCAAAACTTTAGTGTTATTGTGACTTCTGGCTGAGGTTGCAGTGGTCAGACTGTTGTGTGGAAATGAAATCCAGCATTTGTAATACTGTATAAGGAAGAGAGCAAGAGAGAGATCTCGTGTGAGTCTCCTGCTTCAGTAAAGCTGATGAATTCCAGTTGTTGAAGCAAAGCGGAGCAGAAAAAACATTCGTCAAATGAAATTATCAAAATTGAAAGCTCGGATTTGTTTTTCAAACTCTCTGATTTCAGCACAAGAAGTTCAAAACGTGGGAGGTGCTCAGCACTCTGATTTACAGGGTCAAAGACGTCAGCTCTTTCTTAAGCAGCAGTCAAACACATAAGATGACCGCCGGTTTATTTTGTTGTTTTCCTGCTCCTTTAATCTAGGAATACTTGATTGCAGTTTAGAAACTTGTAGAATAGAGCATTTAATTGCATTCAGTACAGGATATAGAATATGATCTTTTATAGAATATGATATAGAATAAGATATTTCCAAAGCTGTATATGTTTCTTCTGCTGAACTGACTTGCATAGAAGGGAATTATATATATAATATAACTGTTTACAACTGTTTGCTTACCAACCTTCTTACCTTGACTTCTTGTGGTCGAATATCATTACTGTAATTTATTATCTGCTTCATTATTTGGGTTTATTGCATTATTTTAGTTTAAGGATAATAGAATGCATTAGCTCAAAGAGTACGAGTGACACAATAGGTTTTGAAAATATGCTAAGAGTGCTTTTTTTCCATCACTGTAAGTACAAGGCTGACCGCAGAGCCGGTTTAGGCCGATTCGGAAGGTATACTTGGTTGTATTTTTTGACACCTTTTGCAGAACACGAACACATTCTCTACCGGAAGACAGTGTCTGGTCATGTTTGACCATGTATGCAATGTCTGAGCTCTTTATTAATTTGCATTAAAGGGTCACAACACCCCCTCTGGTTTGAAAAACTTTCTGAAAAGGGGCGTTGTTCACTGGGGGTAAGGGGTGGGGTAGAGTGTGGAGAGAAGGCGGAGACTGCATTAAAGGGGGAGTGACAATAACTGAATATATTTATCTAATTTGCACACCGACAATGTAAACACACACACGTTGGCAAGATGGACAGCGACACCGAGAGCAGCAGCTACAGCGGTTCTTAGAGCAGCGTGGAAGTGGAGGACTTCTCCCAACCAGAATCCTCATACTTTGATCAAAATCTTGACAGGGCAGGTCCACTGCTATGGCGGTAAATCAATAATACGCGAGCGCACCACTGATGCTGGCGCACGGTTAATCACATCACGTATGTGATTTGTCTCAGAAACAGCAAGCCAGCCAACGTAAACAAGTGACTCAAGTGCTAATTTTCATTGCATAAATACTGCGATAGCTCATGCAAAGCACGGTGATTGGAGTAGACGAGTCCTTTGTCATGAATAATGTTACACTGCTCATTAATAATGCATTAATAGGGCCGTCGATGACGTAGATAGGTACTTTACAAGCCACGCAGCCAATGAGCGCTAAAAAAAACGCGTCTACGTCACGGTCTCAAACTTAACTTTTAAAACCGGATGCACGAAATGGTCGCAAAAATGACCAATTTCCACTTTGCAACATTTTTAGTGACATATATTACTGTTTTAAGCAATGTACAGCATGTATATACCTGTAAACAACTCAAAAAAAGTGTTTTAGGGTTTTGTGACCCTTTAAGTGTAATCATTTCCATTTGCATTACCTTATCTTTGGTTTTATGTTTTATTCTTGATTGCATTGCATTATGAGTCTATTATCTTAGATGATTAAGTTTAGTTATAGTCTGACATATTTGAGTGTTATATTTTTGCAGATGTTTATTTTGTGTGTTTGTGTGTGTGTGTGCGTGTTTCAAAGACAGGAAGCAGTTTCGATGAGCAGCTTGCTTCTATTTTAATTTTTTACCTTTTATGCTATTTTTTTATTATAGAAATCAATGGCTCTTCTGAATTCTATTGTATTTTTTTTTACTTTTATTTTGTTTTGTAACAAAATGTAACTTACCAACATTCTATCACTGAAATCTGTAGTAACACTCTTTTTTTCCCCCCAGTGAAGTCAATGGCTGCTAACAACTCTGTTTTGTGTAACATAAGAAAGAAACTCATGCAGGTTTGGAACAACTCGAGGATGAGTAAATGATGACAGAATTTATTATTGGGTGAGCTATTCCTTTTTTAAAGGAAGACGGTATCAAGACATAATTAACCTGTATTAAATTGTCAAAAATCTTTGTACGAGCTCCTAAAACTCAGGTAATCTAGATAAGAACATGAATTGAATTTAATCCTCTTGATTTTATTCAAAGACCCTAATTAAGCTGTATGAGTAAATTTAATTTCTATAAATAACCTGAACTAGAAATGGACTTAAAATTGGATCCTTTCCTCTTCAAAGAACAGAACAAAGTACATTATTCATTTGCCTAGTCAAATACAAAAGTATAATTTTGTGAACAGTGGGGTGGCATCAATTCTGTAGTTTCTGAGATTGTAGGGAGAGTTGAATCGTAAAGTGCATTTATGGTGTTGCACTTACTAGGGTGCATCAGTATGTTCACTATTAGTGTAAGGGTATGTAGTGCAGTATTTTTCTGCATACTCAAGTTGCAATCTTAACTGGATCTGTAATATTTCAGTTAAGCAAAACAAAAGCCTGCGGTAGTGATTTTTGGACCGTTTCCATGGTAGCGCGAGGGGCGCGTGAGATAGAGACACAGGGGTGGGAAAGGAGACAACCTCAGTGGAAAGCCTCTCATGAGCACTGGAGACGTGTTATTATCAGAGAAATGACCTCTCCATGTGTCAGACAGCAGAACAAGAGCTCCACAACACCTTCTCACATTATCATGAAGCGATAAACCTGAGCGGATGATGAATACGGACTCTTGCAAAGTGTTTCAGACGGAGCAGAGGCTGATTCAGAGGAACATTAGAAAAGAAGATAAGATTCACATGTAATCATATAGTAAGCAAACCACTTCTCAAACTTGTGTATAAGTTCTGGAAGTGGCATTCCAACACCATATCAAAATTATAAAATATTATTTACTTCTGTGATAACATTTTAACATTAGATATTTACTTTATTTTATTTTATATTATTTTTTAAATTTATTTATTTATTTATTTTGTTTTGTTTCAAAGATTTAAATTTTAAAAATTAGTTTTTTTTTATTTTATTTTCTTTGCATTATAATATATATATGTATATTTATAGTGCTATCAATTGATTAATCTTATTTAATCGCATAAAAAACATTTTGTTCACATAATATGTATACCATGTATATTTATTATGTATATATAAATGCAAACATTTGCATGTATATTTAACAAAATATATGTATTGTTTATATTTTACATATATTTTTATGTAATATTAATTATATGAATGTAAATAAATACATGTTAATACGTTCAAATATTAAAAAAATATAAGATATATGTTTGTGCTTTTATATGTACATCATACAAATATACACAGTACACATCCACAAAACAACTTTTATATTGGATGCGGTTAATCGCCAAATAATTGTATATATTTGCATTATTAATTTTTACATGTAAATTATTTAAAAATATATTTAAATAAAAAAAGGCTTGCGTGTATATACACACACATATATATATATATATATATATAATGATTTCTTTGCATTTTCAAATATAATATATATACAGCAGTCAGCATTTGATCAATGTATATTTATATAAATAAACCAAAATAAATAAATACATTTTCAGATATGTGTGTGTCAAATATTTTACAAATATTAAAAATAAGCCCCGACTGTTTTCTGACCCTAGATGAAGGATTTTCAGACCCCAGAGGGTTAATTTGTATTATTTTATATACATATTTATGAAATAACAAGTCACATGGACGCCTTGTCTCTTTTTGGAGACCGAAAGTCTCTGTTTACAGCCAGGTGTCATTTTTATTCAAAGCAGCATCACAAACATACTCCAAAAACCTCAGGTTAAGAAGGACACGAGGATGAGTAAATCCTGACTGTCATTTTAATCCAGCATTAATGGCATTTCTATTATAATCTCACAAACACGCTGAGCCTCACAGACTGAAAGATGCTTAGAGCAGTGCCTCCACAGAGACTCATCTGGGAAAGAGTTTCAGCATAACTGGAGCTGTGATGTGATGAACAGAGAGGAGAAGAGATGAGGCCCTGATACATGTTGACTTGGATCCAAAAAATACTTGTGTCAAATAACAGTCAACTGAGAGCGCATCACAGAAGAGTCAATGCAATGCTAATGCAAGGAGGACTTTTTTGCTCTAAATTCAGCCCTGAGTCAAGTTTGTTACTTTAAAGAAAACAAGTGTGAATGTGCAGTTTTTGCTCATTGTTTTGATGGCACTTTAGCCTTGATTTCTGAGCAGCAGCTTCATGTGATGCTGAAGGTTGATCGTGTCACGGCTGAAAGCGCAATCTGATTTTCTGACCAAACCATACACAGATGAAAGCACTCGGCACTAGAAGAGTACGAGTGAGAAATCTAAAGACACAAGAGCGCAGCAGCACAATGAGGCTCGAGTCATGAAAGAGAATGAGAGATGAGCGAGACAGTGTGTTTGTAAGACATCCATACAAAAGACAAGAAAATGATGCTTAAAGAGAGCGAAGACTGCGTCAAACACACCTCCTCCTCCTCCAGCATCTTGAGGGTTTATGTGATGTTTTCTGGGTTTCCCCACTAATTAATTTGTAATGTCAAGGAGCTGGTTCCCTGCGTTAATGACCGCTGTAAGCCGGCAGATAACTGGAGCTCTTGATAAGGCCGTCTGAAACGCTGTTATGAGACTCAGCACTTGAAGGCCTTGTTTTTCCAGCCTCGTCTGCACTAATGAAGAGCTGGAGTCATGGAGCTGCATCATTTGCTAACAGTGCTATGGGTACAAAGGACTGCATTACCATAATCACTCGTCTGTAATGAAGAAATGTAAGGGAAGACTTTTAGATGTTCAAAAATGTGGGGGGGGGGAAATATAATAATTATTATTAATGCATAAATATAAATATTATAAAATATAAAACAGAGCATGCATTAATTATTATGCAAATAACATTTCATTACATATATTTAAAATACAAATATAACACATATGTTTATATTATAACGTATTTTTAAAAAATATATGTGCATGTTTGTGTATTTATATTTACGTAATAAATATACAGAATACACACATATTATGTAAACAAAACTATTATTTTGGATTAGATTAATCACTTTTAATTGTTTGACAGCACTTAATATTTAAATGATATAATTACTATATTAAAACATATTTACCGTATTAGGGTACGTAGATATATATGCATTAGTGCTGCCAGAATATATGTAATTTATTGGAACAATTAATTATATGAGAAAAATATGGTATTATTTATTTTTTTGTTGGTGTTTAACCTGTATTGCTCTACATTGCATTGTGTAATACTTTTATTCCAGACCTTGACTTGTTGTGCATTATCTACTTTCTTTTTTGATTTAAAAGGAGCAGCTGTAGTTGTTCAAATTTGGGTTAATTGATTTGGTGTGTCTTTTAGTTGCATTTTCTTCTTTTATTTAGTACTAAATGTGCTGCCAGAATTACAGATGTGCAGAATTGTTCTTTTGATAACAGATTTCATTTTGAAAGCATTAAATTACTAGCGCAGAATGGCATTCAGGCATTACTCATGTCAGCTGGCCGTTATACAGTTTTCATTAAAATTTCTCCATATTTTATGTTCTGTACAGTGACTTCATGCTTTTACTGACCAGCTTGAGTTCTTTGTCCTTATAAGGTGGACGTATGAACCAGACGAATCAAAAGATGGATTTTGGGAGTTGAAATGGAGCCACTTGCATTGTTCCGTATAATGAGTCGTCAGTGTAATAGAGAGAAATATTAGCTCTGTTCAAAGCCTGCTGATCTGCTCATGTTTGGTGTGAGTGAGCAGATTCAGAAAAAACACTGGCTATAAATAACTCGTATTGCTCTAATTGGGTTTTGCATTAGTTTAATAACAAAAAGTGTCTATATGAATTACATTAAGCAGTGTTTCTACATGACCGAAGTATACTGATGTTCCTCATCTAATGATGGAAAGCCAAGACTTTCAATGAACAGTTACTTAAAGTCCCTTCTCACACAAATGTATTGTGTGTTATATTAGCATCTTTGATATACTTTCATAGGTTGTGGCTATTTTCAACAGTTTGAACAAGTTCTTTAGGGTCTTAATGAAAAGTCTATAACATACTTTAGTAAAACTTTCTCAATGATAGGATAAAACAACACTTTTTACAGCTTTGTTCATAGCAACCCATTTTATTGCATGTTTCTTTAAATTCTAATGAGCTGTGCTCAACTTGCTCCTCTCTTCCATGAGGTGATGATAAAATATATGAATAAACAGATTACTAAACCAATCTATTTATCTATTTATTTTTTGCATGCTGTGAAAAAAAAGGCTAAAGTAAACTAAATTAAATAAAAAAATTATTCTGTTAAAATAAATAAGATTTATTTGTGTATTGTGCAATAAAGGCTACAGAAGTGTCTGCAGGAAAAAGTGTGCACCCAATTCCTCCAAGGTATGGGAACAATTTACAAGACCGAGCTTTCATGGCGTGGCAGTACCACAGTCATGCGTGAACATTTAAAAAGTTAAATTGCATATAAGACACTATGCAATTAAATTATAATTAAATTATTAGTCTTAGATCTAGGCTAGATCTGTTCACTTGCTACTCAGAGCCTGTCAGGAAAAACGATGTCTGACCCTTCTCACATTTTGTATTAGAAATACTACATTTTGCCATGCAACAGAAGGCTTGCATGCACATGCTAGATTGAATAGGTTAAGCTTTGAGAACCAAAACAAATTTCGGAAAGAATTCCAGCAATAACGTGTATTTGGATTGAATAATCATCTTAAAGCTAACAAATGCCTCTAGTTTTATTGATTTAACAGGCCTTTGAAGTTTGGGCAAAAACTTGTGTAGTTTTTTTTTTTTGCGTTTTATTTTTGCATATGGTGAGTGTGACACACGAAACACATCAATTTCACGACATTATGGTAAAATAGGTTACTGGTTTTCAGCGAATGCAAATAATAGAACATTTGTGACTATTAGCATTTTGCATTTCTACAGTTTTTTTTAAAGTCCACTACATAGTTAACTTGTTAAATAGCAAATCTGTTTTCAAACGTAATTTACTGTGTTTTTACGCAGTATATAATTTTATTATACAAAATTACATTGTTTTAGCTGTTTATATCTTAACAACTGAATATGCCAGTGCCATTTTAATTGATTAACCGAAAAAATAATAATCGTTAGTTGCAGCTCTACCATTTTGGTACCTTAAACCTAATAGGTACAAAAGTGTACCTTTTGAAAATTCACCGCCCCAGTGACAACTTTAGTACCTTTATTTCTGAGAGTGTAGATAAAGTGTTTGCTAAATGCCTAATGTAACTATCTGTGAAATGCACAAATGTTTCATATTTCGTCTATCACACTAAACACATTTGAATCTAAATCTGTCTGCTTTCATTTGTATTCTTTATGTATATGTTTGAGTGTGTGTGTTTGGGGTTGTTTTCCTCACTCACTCGTCTCACATCCTGTCTTCTCTCTGACATGCAGCCTGACCTCAGACGGAGCATCCTGTTGCTCAGCAGAGTCTCTTGACCTATGACCTCTGCGCAGCGGCCTGACAGCTTGTGCTGAGTAAGCGTATGAAAGAGACTTTCTGTTTTGGGTTACAGTTTACAAAAAACACTGAGCAAACCAAACCTCTCGCTTCCGCCCCATTTGACCGGCGCTCATCCCAGAGTCCTGAAGACCTGCTGAAGAAACCGAACCCGCCTTCAGCAGTTTTCCTTTTGTACGCTGGTTTCAGGGGGTTTGGTTTGAGGCGGCGGGTTGCTCTCGAGTAGTGTTTCCTCTGCTAGTGCTCTTTAAAGCACAATAAAAGAGGAGCAGGGGCTTGTGGGAGTCTTTCCCTCGCGCTCATGCAGAAAGCAGATGTTGAGTCGTGCGGTGCTGTGCACGAGCCTGGGGTTTGGCTTCAGACGAACGGGTGTGAGAGTTCCCTGCAGGGACGCCGATGAAAGCTGAACGCACTGACACTCGAGCTGCAGGAAGTGCTGGGAAAGACAGCAAGTGTGTTTGTGAGGAATCCTTAAAACCAGAGGATGTTAAATAGATCTGAAAACACACATAGAGGTGGTATTTAAGGATGAGTTTGCATTGGAGTAAAACACAGAATGTGTGTGTTTGTGTATTTTAAGATTATTACTATTATTGGTATTATTATTTCATACAAGTAATAATAATGTTATATAATTATTATATAGCAGTATATAATATAAAAATAATATTTGAAATGCTTAATTATATATAAAATATTAAATGTAATAATTAAATATTTGAATATTTAATTATAGAAAAAGACATAAATATATGTGTGTGTCAGACTTTGTGTTTAGTGTGCCTTGTGTTTTGCTCCCCATGTGTTCGCCCCTGGCCATGTTTGGTATTTCCCAGTTTCCATGTGATTATTGGTTGATGTACTCCCAGCTTAGTATGTGTATTTAAGCGTCTGTGTTTCTACTCACTGTGTCAGTCTTTATGTGTCAGCCTAGTGTGTACTTTGTTCCAGTTTGCTTCTCTGATTAAAGTCACTGTTATCTGCAAGATCCATGCCTCGTGTACAGTCTGTGGTAGTGCCAGCGTGACAGTGTGTATGTTTATATACAGTGGATACGGAAAGTATTCAGACCCCCTTCAATTTTTCACTGTTTATTATATTGCAGCCATTTGCTAAAATCATTTCCCTCATTAATGTACACACAGCACCCCATATTGACAGAAAAACACAGAATTGTTGAAATTTTTGCAGATTTATTAAAAAAGAAAAACTGAAATATCACATGGTCCAAAGTATGCTGTGACACTCATATATTTAACTCTGGTGCTGTCCATTTCTTCTGATCATCTTTGAGATGGTTCTACACCTTCATTTGAGTCCAGCTGTGTTTGATTATACTGATTGGACTTGATTTGGAAATCCACACACCAGTCTATATTAGACCTTACAGCACACAATACAAATGAGAATCATGAGGCCAAAGGAACTGCCTGAAGAGCTCAGAGACAGAATTGAGGCAAGGCACAGATCTGGCCAAGGTTACAAAAACATTTCTGCCACACTTAAGAGGTTCCTAAGAGCACAGTGGCCTTCATAATCCTTAAATGGAAGACGTTTGGGACGACCAGAACCCTTCCTAGAGCTTGCCGTCCGGCCAAACTGAGCTATCGGGGGAGAAGAGCCTTGATGAGAGAGGTAAAAAAGAACCTAAAGATCACTGTGGCTGAGCTCCAGAGATGCAGTCAGGAAATGGGAGAAAGTTGTAGAAAGTCAACCATCACTGCAGTACTCCACCATTCGGGGCTTTATGGCAGAGTGGCCCGATGGAAGCCTCTCCTCAGTGCAAGACACATCAAAGCCTGCATGAAGTTTGCTAAAAAAAAGTTCTATCTATCTATCTATCTATCTATCTATCTATCTATCTATCTATCTATCTATCTATCTATCTATCTATCTATCTTCTTTCTTTCTTTCTTTTATTTTTAATTTGAGTATTTAGTAAATGAAGAAGCAAAAAATAAAGAGAGAACCTGGGTGTTTTATTAGTTAATTTATTTAGAAAGCGCTCTTTTATGCATGCATTTGCTGCATCTGAAGAATAATGAGGCTGACGGTTTGAAGTCATTAGTTCCAGTGCAGAGTTTTCATGAATATAGATGCTGTGATTCATACGCGTTTGCATTTGAAGAAAGATTGGTCATTCAGACACAAACACAGACTCCTTGAGTGCAAATGAAATGTTTTTTTGAGGGCTGGAGCAAAGGACACTCAAGTGCTTCCGGACACCATGCATTGTTCAGTTGGCATCAGGTGAATTATGAGGACAAAACACTATTTTTCCAGTCGAAGCGAAGGACTCGTCTAGACAGTGCTCTATAGGGGTTTCCAGGAATCAAGGTTCAGCATGACACACAACCAAATGGACGGCTTATGATTCACTGCATGGAGTAAAACCAACAAGTAAAACCATTCCAGATTTGACTTTGAGAGAATGGCAGATCATTTCTGCATCAGCAGAACACAGTGCCATTAAAATACAGTTATCAAATAAAGACTAACTTATCCAAAAATTAAAGGAATAGTTGACCCAAAAATGAAGTTTGTAAACAGGCTGTTTTGGGTCATCATTGAATTCCATAGTAGGATAAAAAATACTATGGAAGTCAATGGTGACCAAAACTTTCATTTTTGGGTCAACTATTCCTTTAATGATTCTGCCATCATTTACTCACCCTAATTTCTTTCTACTAATTTTTTGAAAAATTCATGATTTTTTTTTTTAATATCTTCTAGATTTCTAGATATTTTCTATTATATGATTATAATAAGTCTTTTCTATTATATGATTCATCTGAAGCGAGAACGTCTGAAATTTCTGGAAATTTATTATAGGGAATTAATTATAGAGAATTAGCAAGTGTCACATTGAATTAAACATGACATTTTGATGCAACGATACATTATCCGTCCATGATAAATATAGAATAAAATAGAATATACATAATTTTTTTGTTTTGTATATTAATCAGAACATTTTTTTACTCAGAAGTCGCTAGTATATTTCACATCATTACATATTTTCTTGTCAAACTTGCTCTAATAATCTTTTTGTTATTTACAATTTAAGCAGGTGTTCTGCTCTCAAACATCTCTGTTCTTGTGTTTCTCAGGCTGTTCGGGAGGATTTTCGTTTAATTCTGTATTTATTAGACATCAGAACTGGTGTGTCTTACTGTATTTGCTGTTCAAAGGAATCAGTAAATAAAGTATTCCCAGATGCTTGTGACTGGCTCATGGAGCAGGATTGTTTTCATATATCATATTCTTGCTACTTTTAGCAGATGTGAGGCTGTTTGAAAGGTAGGCCATCCGAGTGTTTCGTCAAACAGGCCTGAAGGGAGAACAACAGTGGGTATAAATACAAGAAGGAGATGAAAGATCTGGTGTGATGGATCGAGACTGAGGTGCATCACAGGGGTTTAGGCCTTGGCTAATTTCGGTATCTTTGGCCGTGACTTCATAAGCTCTCATGCTACCAAAAATGAAAGTTGTACTCATAAAAAAAGCTTTTTGATTTCTATTTCATGTGATGCTCATTGCGCAAGCGTGAGAGAAGCTGAGGCACTGCTGAAATGAGTTTTAAGTGTTAGCATCTGTGGGATGCGGTCCAGAAGCTGTTGATCAAGTGAATTAAGGCAATAGATTTGCATGTGGTTGCGAAAAAGCTTTGATTTGATATTTTTGATTGTTAACACGTTCATTCACATGCAGGCCTCACGAAACCTCTCGATTTCAGATTTTATTTCTGATTTGATGTTCTCCGCACTTCTCTAAGAGTGTGTGGCAAAGATGGCGACGCTATCGCAGATGAAAAGAACTGTGATTTAAGGGAACGTGCACACCCAGACTCGTAATGTTTGCGTTTGCGATGACAGATGTGTTAATGCGGCCAGATGTGCCGAAGATCCCGCACTTCAGAGGAGAGTTTGCGTTTTGTTTGTTCTTATTGTTGTGGGTTTTTGAAGAGATGTTTTCTTGCTGAAGCTTTTGTTCTGTTTGGCAGCACAACGACTGTAAATAGAGAAACACATCACTGATAAATATAATTGAAATTGCATTGTAAAAAAAAATCACAAATGAGGTCTTAATTGTTTCTCCTGACAGCAATAAGATTAAGTGATCAACAAATAAAGACCTCTCAGAAGGTTACTGCAAGGTTTCTAAAAGAACAAATGTTTGTAGAAAGTTTTTTTCAAAGTTGTCTTGTCTTTAATAATGTTAAGGACAAATGTTAGGACAAAAGTTACATTTTGACCATTGTTATGGAATTGTTTTAGTTGGACATTTATGTAACATGATTCTTTAGGGTCTAAATGGAAAGTTTGTAATATAATTTGTTTTTAAATTTCTCAGAGATAGTGTAAAAAACGCCAATTTCCCCCTGTTATAAACAGCTCTTTAGAAATCACTCTGTTCTGTGTACTTCCCCTTTAAATCTTCACGAGCTCCGCTGACTCCGCCCC
>JAUMHP010000062.1:17351141-17365715 GCA_032361065.1 Enteromius trimaculatus
TGTGACCCTGGACTTAAGTGGCAGTTGTGTATTTGTAGCAATAGCCAGAAATACATTATATGGGTCAAACTTATCAATTTTTTTTGCATGCCAGTATTACTTAAAATATTAAGTAAAAATCGTGTTGGGCTTATTTTATTAATTAGTAAACTAATATGCATTGAGCTTTATTTGGACAACAACAACAAAAAAAAGAAAATTAATTTACTGTCCTATCCAAACAAACCATACATCAGTGTAAAGCTTATTTATTCAGCTTTCAGATGTATGCATTTATGAAAGAAAAATGTACACTTATTACTGTTTTGTGGTCCAGGGTCACAAATATTAAATAAAATATGAATTAATATTAAGAATATTTTCCTAAACTAAGTCACTATTCTCATTGTGCTACATTAGTCAATGCATATTTTTTTTGCATTTGTATAAATAACCAAACAAAATGAGTCAAAGTGCATAGTATTCTAAAACAACAGAATATTATTCTAGAAAAACAAGCGCTGATGAATTAATAACAATGAAGCTAGGAAAATTAATAAAATAAGATGAAAGTGAACTGTTTTTTTTGTGTTTTTTTTTGTATTGGCTAAAAAGCACTTGTGTTTGTTGTGTAGTTGAAGCCTGCAGGGACTCCGTGCCGTGAGTCCAGTAACTCCTGTGATCTGCCGGAGTTTTGCACAGGTGCCGATCCTCACTGTCCCGCTAATGTCTACCTGCACGACGGACACACCTGTCAGGGTGTTGATGGACACTGCTACAACGGCATCTGCCAGACCCACGAGCAGCAGTGCATCACACTGTGGGGACAGGGTAAGTACAGCGCCACCCGCAGGCCTAGAGGAACCTCTACTGCAGCCTTCTGTACTTCATCTGTGTGTTCAGTTACAGGATATGTGAGGAACGTTGTTTGTGTGCGTTAAAACAGGTGCAAAACCAGCTCCAGGAATCTGTTTCGAAAGAGTCAACTCGGCGGGAGATCCATATGGAAACTGTGGAAAAGATGCAAAGGGATCATTTGCCAAATGTGAAGCACGGTAAGAGAAAATTATTGAATGACATACATTTTTGATGCAGCATTGCATCAGTGACAAACACAATTATATTTGAATAAATTAAATGTTTTTGTTGTTGTTGTTTTATAAGGTAGCTTTTCAAATTTGTATTGGGCCATTATAAATTGAAACAACTTAGTTTAGTTTTATTTATGTATTGCTTCATAATTCTTTGGATTTAGCTTAATAGGTAGGTTCCCTTGTGACAACCTACCCCACACAAACAATCAAATGTTCTATAGTTTGTGTAAAAGAATGTAAGTTTCAAAAATAAACTTGAGAAAAGTGTGACAACTAGCCCCGGTCTTTGATATAGTGGAGTGTGGAGGTAGCATCATCAGGTGCATAAGGGAGTGTTTTTATATTCCGATGGATGATTGTTGATTTGCTACAAAATAAATAGTTTATTAGGGATTTTTGGAAGAATGCTGCTTTTAGTGAGTGCTATTCAGGACGACAGAAAATCAAAAGTGCTTTCAAAACTTCTGAGGTCTTCTGAGGAGTGTTTATTTAGGTCTTCGAGTGTTTTTCTTTTAAAATTACATTTTGGATTTAAATTAAATTTTAAATGAATTTCTCTCATCGGTTTCTTCCCATCCTGTTCTTTATTGACTGACTGTTACGCACACACACACACACACACAGAGACAAATCCGCTGAGAAATCAAACAGCCAGACAAATAACAACACGAGTCCTTAAAAGAAAGAACAGAAGCCTATTGAAAATGTCAGAGTAATTTGCATATGCAGGTAACACCTGTCATATATTTAGTTTTAATTGAGCTCAGATTGGCTGCTTTATTAAGTGCTTCACGGATCATATCCTCGATGTGGTAATTACTTTAATGACTGAAGTGGACAGACGGAGAGAGAAACGGTTTCAGCCACTAATGACTCTTTATTTTGGCCAAAGGGACTCGAGCCACGTTCTGTCTGTCTGTCTGTCTGTTTCTTTCTTTCTTTTTTGGATGCGACTGCGTGAGAAACTGCCCTGTGAATGGAGTAATTGGTCTTTGGTGGAGAGGATGCCTCATTATTTCTCAGTGTTTTGGCTGCATCGGAATCAAAGATGTATGTCCCATTACCACGATCCTCAGCAGAGGAAACACACTTCAGCGCTGTGAAAACACTGCAGATGTGTCAGGCTGGGAAACTCTCGGAGTCATAACATGGGATCCGTTACCGAGTGGAAACGTTGAGCTAAATTTTAGATAAGTTCACAGCCCCAGAATAGGTTACAGGTCCTTTACAAAGAGTTAAAAAAACAAGGCTAAATTAAAAAAATGCTAAACATATCAATGGAAGAAATTGGACTGTGTCATGTGTGACAGCAAAAATCAGTTTATGAATATAAATGTAGATATGTATTTATTGTATGTATTTAGATATTCTGGATGTGTGTGTATTTATATATACATATACACAGAACACACACATATTATGCAAAAAAAAACCAACAACACTTTTTTGTTTGCAATTAATCATTTGACAGCACTAGTATAAATATATATATATATATATATATATATATATATAGATATATATATGTGTATATATAGTAGTTTTTTACAGTAATGCTCTCTATAACATTATGTATGTGGCAATAGTTCTTAATGTTCTGCATTTCTGTTTTGAGCTGCACGCGCTGAAGGTGATCAGTAGATGCATGATATTACAGCATTATTTTAATAGGCTGTATATTAACATATTGGGAGGAAACCGGTACTTCTGTTTGACATCAGACACTGAACACCCTCATATAGCTCAATGGTATGATTATAACACCCCGCGAATATTCGACTGAGAGATTGGGAGTCGAATCAGGCTCCTCGAAATTGAATTGTCGGACCCCTAATATATATGTATGTATATAATATATATTGTATAAACCTAATTTATATTATACAAACAAACAAATAACCAAACACTATGTTTGTTACAAAACAGATTAATAATTTTTTTTAATATCTTAAATCAGTTAAAATTATAAAAGAAAGGCTAAATATATATATTAAAAAAATGTAAAGCACATATATTAATAAATATATTTTGTTAAAAATATATTTAAAATATTTTTTATATAATTTGTTATTTTGATCTTAAGTTAACCTGAAAAAAAATATCTTGTAATATATATATATATATATATATATATGAATTCAAATAAAAGCTTTTTTTGTTTGCTACTGTTGTTTTCCAGAGATGCTAAATGTGGGAAGATCCAGTGTCAGGGTGGAGCCAATCGGCCGGTGATTGGCACCAATGCCGTCTCCATAGAAACCAACATTCCGCTCCAGGAAGGAGGGCGTATCCTCTGCCGCGGGACTCATGTGTATCTGGGAGACGACATGCCGGATCCAGGCCTCGTGCTCACCGGCACCAAGTGTGGAGAAAGCATGGTAAAAAGAGTAAATAATGAGCGATTACTACCGCTTATTTAATGTAGCTCACACTTGTCCAGATTACGTTCATATAGATCCATAACATCAGGGCTTCAGAATGAGTTAAACCGTGTTGCTATGGGGTTTCTAAGGTATTCTGAATGAAAATAGAGCTTATGTGTGGATTATAGTTAACTGATGCTTTTCTGTTAAGTCTATCTTTGGGATGCTCTCAAAGATTTATTTTTTATACATTTTTTAAATAAACAAATAAATAAATAAAATATAAGTCTATATATAGACTTATAGGCACTTTTTTTAGCTCAAAGACTGGAATATTATTTACTAACTACATGTATTATAGTGTATAATGTGCTGAGATTTTGCCAAATATCACATTTTTATGTAAATTAGGCTCATTGTAGGTTTACTGAACTCACGTTTATGGGAAAACTCAGCAGTATTTTCCTGATATGCCTAGAATAGTGTATTATGAAACTCAAATGTCATGGGGTTTACACTGTTGCCATTTTGTTTCAATCCATAGTTCATTTCTGACCCTGCTTCGATTTCATTATAATTCATTTCTATATCAATATCAGAAGAAATCGTTGGTGCCATGCGAAAGCAAAATGCAGTAACTGCGTGTTTAGTCAGAATTGAGGAGTGAATGAAGTCAGGCTTGTTAACTAAGGAAAGAATGGCCTCATTGGTCACATCCTGACATAATTGGAAATAACCCTGAGATCATAGTATCAATAAAATAAGGTTATAAAGCTGTAAATGTGAGACAGTAGGACACTTTTCCACCCTGTTTGGATAGATGGTGTTTGGGTGGAGTTAAGCTGTCAATCATCACTGACTGACTGAACTAAATAAACTGTGTGTGTGTAGATGTGTATAAACAGACAGTGTCAGAACATCAGCGTGCTCGGGGTTCACGACTGTTCGGCCAAGTGCAGCGGACACGGGGTGAGTATATATATCTTTCCACTTCCTCTCTAACATTTATCCATCTGATCTTATAACAGGACAGTTTCATCTCCATAGACCTACATACAGTATCAACTCCAGAAGCCCATACAGTGTAGAAATGTTCTTGATAAGATGAGGAATCTGAATCTAATGTGACACTCATGTCAGGATTACCATAATTACATGATGACAGCTCGTCATCATGTGCTCAGTCTCATGAATAATTCATGTCTATGGCTACACTCATAAAGCCAAACTAGGCTTGTGTGATTTCTTGACAAAGTGCATGACTATATGATTAATTCAAGTCAAATTCGTATGTAGATTGTGTTAAAGCAGCTTTACAGAAAATCATGTTGTTAATTTTAGAGTATTGTAATTTGATATGTTGGGCACTGAATAATGTCCTAATAATTTCCTATGTTTTAATTTGTAAAATTAAGTATTTTATTTCCATTTAGCAATTAAACTGAGTTTACTTAGAAAATTGTTTAAGGCCATAATTGATCTGAAAATACTGTATAAAGAAAAGGTATTTTAATAATAATTATATAATAATAAATAAAAAAAGAAAAGTAATATAATATAGAAAAAAATATAATATAATAATTATTATTTTAATTTATATTGAGATATTTGGAGGAAATATCACCTCTGTGTGTGTGTGTGTTTTTGTTTGTTTGTTAATTCACCTCACTAGTAAACCCTCGTTTCAATTGCTAAATGGAAATTGTATGATAATTAGGCACATTTTGGCTCCCAGTTCTCATTAACACCAATTAATCATAATATGAATTTGTCTATATTGTGAATGACTTTCACAAGTTAGAAACACTGAAATTATAATAATTTCTTTTTGTTGTTGTCGTTGTTATAACTTTGGCATGAATGGAAATTCTCTGACAAAAGGATAAAAAAAAGTGGTTTGCGTTATGCTGAACCTAATTACAGTCATTTTAGTTGGATGTAGACTTGCATGCAAACAAAAAATCCACTTAGTCTCTCATATTGCATTGTAAGACTCACACATGTATTTAATACAAATATTTCAAAATGCAAAAGCAGTTCAGGCTGATCTGAAATATAAGTTTGATTAATTAATACGGGCAGGTGTCAAAGTTAATGATGGGTCCTGGTTGAAACGCTTCTTTTCCACAAGGTTTCTGGGGATAGTTTTACATGTTTACATTGTCTCGCTTTTTAAAATCTTCGTTTAATTAAGCAAAGCATGTATGGATTACAGTAAAAGTGAGTCCAGGTGAGGTCTGTGTAAATACAGAGGGGTGAAACCTGCCCGAGCCAATGTGTTTTAGCTCCAGCATTAGGAATGACATCACAAGGGTCTTCCTGAAGAACAGGTGGGATTGGTTACAGGTTTGTGCAGATAGTGAGAAACAGATAGTGGAAGTCCATGAATGAGCTCATGAATCTCCGGATTAGATCAAGATGTTCCAACATCTGCGGCTCATCAGCACCAAGAGAGAAGAACCAGAAACAAAGGCTGCCAAATGGAGGAAAGAGGAAGCGTTTGAGTGTTTTGGTAGATGTTGAGGAGGTGCACTTTCAGACCTACAACACGCAGGACATGACTGCTCAACACACACACATGTTGGTATTTGTGGTTTATGGGGACTCTCCATAGGTGTAATGGTTTTTATACTGTAGGTGCTATCACCCTACACCAACCCTACCCTTAAACCTGTCCTTTACAGGAAACTTTGTGCATTTTTAGTTTTTCACAAAATCACCACTTTTTTTTCACAACATCGTTTTTTTAAGCCTTTTGAATTACGGGGACATGGGCATCTTGTTACACAGATGTCAATTTTTCACAGGTTTATGGTTTTTAACTATCATTTGGTCTCTAATGTAGTGTAAACAAGCACACACACACACATATAGGGCACAAACACATGATTCTGGCAAAGTTGGATACTGTATAATTCCCTACTTACAGTTTGTGTTATGTTTGCATTTTGTAAAATGACAGAATTTTATTTCAATTTAGCAATTAAGTTTGTGGTTTACTTGGTTTATGGTGGTATGGTGGTTTATTTAGCACTTTGAGATTTTGCTAATGAAAAGTGCGTTACAAATAAAATTTATTATTATTATTATTATTACTTGGAGGAGATTTACAAAATATGCCAAGGTCATATTTCACAAAAAATAAAATAAATAAATTTTATATATATATATATATGTTGTTTTTTAATGAAGAAAAATTAAGCCTGTTTTAGGATAATATTAAAAAAACTACATGCATTTTAATATTTATTTAAATAAATTTATATTTAAATTTAATTGATAAATATAGTCAAGTAATACTTGGATGTTTGAATTGTACTCTGGTATGAACAGCTACTGCTGTTAAAATGTATGCTCTTAAATTTTTCCATAGTGCAAAGTGAGTGTTAATGCAGAATTAATGTACTGGGGGCTGATGTCACTGTTGTGTTCTTGTGTGTGTGTGTGTGTGTCAAATACAGGTTTGTAACAATAATAAGAACTGTCACTGTGAGTCGCTCTGGGCTCCTCCATTCTGTGATAAAGCTGGGTTTGGAGGCAGTATGGACAGCGGCCCGATGAGACCAATAGGTATTAAACATGTATCTGTGATTATTATACTGCTCTTCAGTTGCATCTACTCATTTCACCAATGTGTAAGTGTGTGTGTGTTTCTGTATATGCAGACAGCAGCAGTGTGACGGTGGGCATCCTGGTGGCATTTCTGTGTTTGCTGTGTGTTGGAATAATCGCGTGCATCAAGAGGAAAACTCTGCTCAGTCTGTTCTTCAGCAATAAGAAGAACACCATTGAAAAACTGAGGTACTACCTGCACCGCTGAAATAAACAATCAATTTGAAGGTGTATGATGTACAGTATGTACACCACACAAAGTCATAAATTGTGTTTTCATGACCATTTTGCTTCATATAAAGACTTAAAAAGGCAGAATTAATATGTAAATGAGTTGAGCTGTGATTGGCTGATCTATGTGTGTTGCCATAGTTCACATTTTTAATCAGGGCATGGCAAGATCATACATTTTAAATATGCATTGATATGTGGGTTCATTTGCATACTGCAATGCCCTGACCGTGAAGTCCAAGAACAACTTTAAGAATGTTACATTGAATGTATTTTATTTACATTTAGCAATTAAATTGAAAAAAAAAATTAGAAAATTTTAGGACCATTAATATCGTTGGCATTGTGCCAGTGATACACTTGATTATAAATAAGCAGATCTAACCCCCTGATTTTCATCATGCTGCAAATTAATCTGCAAATAATATTTTTAATCAGTATGTTTGTTTTGTTTTCCAGTATAGAACACTGCTAGACACCTTAGTATGTGAAGTTCTGAGGATGTTCCTTTTAAGATGGGATGTTGGTAAAGATGCACATGATTATTGCGCTTATGCTATACTGTGTTGTGTATTTGTGCTTTCCTGCAGGTCTGTGGGACCCAACAGACTGAACAGTCCGGCACACACGCTCTCATCTGCTCACACACACACTGGGACTCAAACACACTCCTTGTACAGAACGTCTCCTCAGCGTCAGACTTCAGCTTTACCACAAAGTGCCAGCATATATAAGGTGTGTGTCATCCATCGTTTGCATATTGCAGACACATGCATTGAGAAGTACACAAGCATATGCAGATTTCATATTTGCATGCGTATATGTGTCGCTTCACTATTTTATTCCAGTCCTGAGTGACAGTTGCTGTCCATCTCTCACTTAAGAGGCAGGAAAGCACAGGAAAAACAAAGTGAGCGCTCCGCGTTTGAAACCTGCTCTTTAGCTGTCAGGCCACACGTGCGCTCACAAATTGTTGGAAAATCAGTAGAGACGCCTGTCAGCCAGATGGATTGTGGATGCATTTGTGATCTCAGGGCTGTTGTTGAGTAAAGCTTTGTGATTAGAGGATGTGCAAAGTACCATGACTGACCCCTGTAGGGCACCGGATAGTCTGCGCTGAGAGAGATTGTGAGAGAGAGACTGACCAAAAAGTTTGGGAATTTTTAAATGTCTTTTGTGTTCACCGAGGCTACATTTATGTGGTCAGAAAAACACATCAAATGTTATTGCAATTTAAAACAGCTCTTTTTATATGTGAATATTTTAAAATATATATAATTTTGATACAACTTAAAGGTGAGTAGTATTTTTTAGTGAACTGTACCTTTAAGAGCAGCTGAAGTATCTGGTCCATATAATGTGTGACGGTAAGAGGATAGAGGATGCAGGTCTGTTTGATGTTAGGCAAGGTGAGGTTATACAGAAACACACTTACATGCTTTCTGTCTCTCGTCTCCTTTTGTTCTTGTCACATCTGGCTGCAGGTCAAGAGCTCAAAGCAGTTCTGATTTGTGTGTGTGTGTGTTCACTCATATGAGACTCATTTGTATCATTTAAAAGGACAGCTCAGCCAAAAATGAGTCATCATTTACTGAGCTGTATGTTGATCCAAACCTGAATGACTTTCTCTTTTTCTTTGGAACACAAAAAAGACGTTATGCAGAAGGTTCAAGATGTTCTTTTTCATACTGGATGATGCTCTCATGCTCCAAAAATGACATTAAACTCAATAAATACACTATATAAAATAGACCATATGACTATATGTATGGTCTATGCACTATATTTCAGATCTTCCAATGCCGCTATATTATCTCAGCTGTATGATTGATGTTACTGCAAAAAAAAAAAAAAAAAAACGATTTAAATTGAAAAATAAAGCTAATAAAATAAACAAAATATTAGATGGACAACACTCATCTTAAAAACAAATCAGAAATGTTACCATAGCCAATGAGTGACATTATATTATCGAAGTACAAAAATAACTAAAACTAAAATAAGCTAAATAGAAATATTATAAAGCAAATAATAATAACAAAAGCACATAGCTAAATTGCTACATTTTTCAAATAAAAATAAAAACTGAGGTACAACAAAATACTAAAAATGACACAAATAAGTGTGACTATCTGATGATTTATTAATTAATTTTTTAGTTTAACTGTATAATTCACATAATGTTAAAGTAGCTTGAACATTCTGCCTAACATCTCGTTTTGTGTTTCACGAAAGAAACAGGAGTCAAACAATTCTTTGGTGATATGAGGGTGAAAAGATGATGATGATTGTGTGTGAACTCTGCTTTATTGCTGTGTGCATCCTGCATGAAATATTAACTGTCGATCAAACATGTTCTTCATCTGTGTCTCTGTAGCCCCACTCTCCTCTTCAGACAGTGGACTCTGTGGTCCCGTCTCATGGCCTCCGCCGGCTGCCCCCGTGCCCTCCGGTCCACCTCTCTCACCCGCTGCCGCTGGCACCACCCCACACACACTCGTCTCCACCCAGAGCCCCTCCACCAACTCTCTCACGCACACACACGTCCGCTCCAGCAGCGGGAGCGGCCGGTCGTGGCCTGGCCTGCCAGAACGTCTGCAAGATCGCCATGGTGAGTGGAAAATTGCCAGCGCTGCAGGAGTTGCATGTATAAAAAAGACTGGGTGATATGAGTGGGAGCTTGGGCATTGGTAAGGTGTTCTGGGTGGTTGTGATGAATAATGGCATGATAGGTAGTTGCAAGTTTGTTATGGGTCATTCTTATTGCTAGGTGATTCTGGCTGGTTGCTATGCATTGTTAGGGTGTTCCTGGTGGTTGCTAGGTGAATGGTTTGGTGTTTTGGGTGGTTTCTAATAGAGGATGACCAGTATTGAATTTTACTGATACCGATAGCTAGGTTGGACCGATAACAGATTAATGAATCGATTGTTTTTAAAATTGATACTGGATAAAAGAAATACAAATAAAAACACAACACTCCATGTAAAATAGTACTTTACTTTACAAGAAAATGTTGTTTGATCATTATTTAAAAAAATAACTTTAGTTTAGTGGGTGACCGCGAATAGCTTTACAGTTCTGTGTGACGCTAGTTTTAATGAAACGGTAAGCTCATGAAGTGCAGAGCAGTTCTGGGGAAATTTGTTCATGTATTTATGTCCTTACTTAGAGAGCCGCAAACGCCGAATCACTGCGAGAGGTGCACGCTGCAGTATGTGTGTAGTAAACAAAACCTCACATCTCCGGCTCCGCCATTCATTCATACGTACAATACAGAGATGATAGGGTGCGTGTATTTTTGCCACATTAACTTAATTGCTAGTACCGCTAATGTTAGCGTCGTCTCAGATTTGAGAACATACGGCTGTTCTTTGTCCGATGCAGCATCTAGTCAACAAATGAATTACTTTATATTGACATGAGAACATGTACTGGAGTGTACTGTATACTGTACATACCTTTTTGTTGTCTGTGTTTTAAATGTGCATCTGAAATGTCAGCGCTCTCCGCACTGTGCTCTCTCAAGGTATCACGTTTCTCTGTGCAGCGCGCATCACGTTTCAAAACAAATGCAGTCATTTTTGCCTTTAGAGGCCGCTCTCGTCTCGCACTTCATAATGGACCAGATGCAGCAGATGCAACCCGGAAAAACTATCGGCGAAGATTTTTGCCAATAACCGATAGTTCTGGGAATCAACTATCGGTGCCGATTAATCGGCAAAACCGAAAGATAGGTCGACCTAGTTTCTAAGTGAATAGTTGAGTGTTTTGTGTGGTTGTTATGGGCAGTTCTTGGTGATCGCTAGGAGGGTGGTAGTGTGTGCTGGGTGGTTGCTAGGTGGATGGTTGGGTGTTTTGGGTGGTTTCTTAGTGAATAGTTGAGTGTTTCGTGTGGTTGTTAGGTAGTTGCTAGTTTGTTGTGGGTGGTTCTTGGTGATTGCTAGGTGGTTGTGGATGGTTGATAGGTGTTGCTAGAGTTTTCTGGCTGGTTGCTAGGTGTTGCTAGGATGTTCCTGGTAGTTGCTTGTTGCATAAAAGGGTGTTTTGGGTGGTTGGCTGGGGTAGGTAGTTGCTAGTTTGTTATGGGCGGTTCTTGGTGATCGCTAGGAGGGTGGTAGTGTGAATAGTGAATAGTTGAGTGTTTCGTGTGGTTGTTAGGTAGTTGCTAGTTTGTTGTGGGTGGTTCTTGGTGATTGCTAAGGAATTTTGGGTGGTTGCTAAGTTTTTTTAGGGTGTTAGGATATTTTGTTTTGGGTATTTCTTGGTGATTGTGAGAATGTTCAGTGTTGTTCTGTCAGGCTGTTCTAAATCATTGCTAGAACATTGTTGTGAGTTGTTTCCAAGTGAATAGTACGGTGTTCTGGGGGTTTGTTAGGCCATTTGGTACTAGTGGTTTCAGGGTGGTTGCTAGGAAATTGCTAGGGTGTTGTTCTGGGTGGTTGCTAGGGTGTTCTTGGAGGTTATTAGGACATTTTTAGATATTTGCTGGGGTGTTCTATATATTTGTCTCTAGATACGACATGGGTCCCTCCTTCAGTTTGTGTCTTTGAGATTTTCTGACCTGTTTTGTCCTTCTGAAGTTGCAAATCAGTCTGATACTGAAAAAACAACAGCACACTGATTTTGTTCAAATCTATAATGAGCTTGTACCACTTATAATAACATTGCGTACACTTCTATACATGTCAGAAGGTACATTGTACTTTACTGATTTAATTTCTTTTTATCGCTCTCTCATTCCCCGGCAGTGTTGCAATGGCAAGATAGAGCTCATTTTTAATGCACACTGTAGTATTTTATAATAGTTTTACAGTTTAATGTTGGTGCTTCAGTGGTGTGAACAGGCCTCTTTCATTAGAGCTCTGTGTCGTATTAAATCTCAAGTGTGTTCAGAGGTTCATGCAATCCAAAGAAAATGCAGAGTGAAGCCTCTGGCCAGCCAATAAAAGATTTAGTGAGTCGATCAGAACGGAACGGAAACTCAAGGTTTTGACATGGCTTAAAATAGTCTGCCTCAGACAGATTAACAAACTCGATTTCAAAATGCACTGCTGTGTGCTATAGGTCATTGATCGACTTATGTTTAGTGAAATATGGAAATAATATATTGACTTCTAAACCAACCTTTTACTCTTTTGACACAATTTAATTTAATTTTGGTTATTTCAGGGGGTTACTCAGTACGTTTTGATCCATGCAATTCATTTGATGAAATAATCAGCATATTATTTAATTATTTAGATTAAGAAATGTGCAGGCCTAATAGACATGTTTGGGGGTAGAAGTCTGGTAACAAGATAAAGAAAACAGGTAAAATCCACAAAATAAGAAAAAATGTATAATAATGCATTAGTATGGAATTTGTATGGAATACTGTCTTCAAAGACACCATTTGAAACTAAACACAGACATTTAAATGGAAAGACTATGGATGAAAACTGCTTACAAAAAGCATACATTTAATTTAAACAACACTTCTATATAATATTGACATGGGAACCCAATTTAATTAGCTCTACAGTTCCAGCATGAAATGCTCTTTAAACGTATAACTATTATACATAACATTTACCTATTAACTCACAATTCTGACTTTGTTCTTGCAAATGTAAAGTTTTTATCTTCTAGTAAGGACTTCATAACTTGATTTAACTCAACAATCGCAAGTCAATTCTGAGCAAAAAGGTCGGAAGTGTGGGATATAAACTGATTCTTTGCTGAGGGGAAAAGCAAGAATGATAATTCGATTTTTCTTATCAGAATGGTGTGATTTAATCTTAGAATAGCCCCAAAAAGTTTAACCTCAAATGATCTTTGTTTTTTTAAGATACACTTCTATATACTGCTACTTTTAGACTGGCAGATTTCTGGCAGATAGGCTCCGCCCACAAAAAACCTCATCAATGTTTGCAAACACAAAAAAATTGGTCTATATAAAATGTCTAGAAGTTACATTCACATTTAACGACATTTTAGCAGTCTCTAACATCTGCTGTCAAAGTAATGAGGTTGTTAATTAACCTCATGAGGACACTTCAACATGCATTGAATAATAATCTTAATTGCTCTACCATTTGTAAGAATCCACTAAAAGAGGTCTGACGACAAAAGACAGAAAATGTGCATTAAATAACAATGACTAGAATGGAGATGTTTGGCTAAGGTTAATTATCCGAGGTCATCTGTCTCAGATGAGGTGCATTAACTGCGGTGTCTGGTCCACACGTCTGCCGGTTCTTTGGTAAAGTGTAGCAATTTGTTGTTTTGTATCGTAAAATCCTGTGAAAAGAGAGTCTGTTTCTTAGAAAAGCCACAAACCACCGCACTTCCAAACATAGTGTTCTTCAGTGGTTTATTTCAGCAAGATGGTCATCTTGAGCTGCTATATTGGTTTTGGGGTTCTTTAAAACATTTAGTTTTGCATTAAAGTGAAGCGGTCACTAGGATATTGTTTGGTGGTTGCTTGGGTGCTCTGGGTGGTTGTTAGGGTGTTATAAATGGCTCTGGGCAGAGCCTATGGGAGTGTCACAACTCTGCTTCTAAACGTCTCTGACTCTGGGTGATCACTAGTGCATTGCTAATAATATGTTAGGTTGGTGCTAGGGTCTTCTGGGTGGTTGTTAGGTTTGCTTCTAGGGTGCTCGGGTGTTCTGGATGGTTCCCAGGGTGTTGTTTGGTTGTCGCTGAAGTGTTTTGTGTGATTGGCAGTTGCTAAGGTGTTCTGGGTGGTTGCTAGGGTGTTCTGGGTGGTCTCTAAGGTGTTGCTATTCTACAAGGACACTGTTAAGTGATGTGAGTAAATGGCTTCATGTTGGTTGTTAGGGTGTTAGATGGTTGTTAGGGGTTGCTGAATGGTTGCTAAGGTGTTCTCTTTGGTTGTCAGGGTGTTTCCAGGTGGTTGCTAAGGTTTTATTTTGTTGTTGGTTGTTAGGGTGTTAGATAGGGTGTTAGGGTGTTCTGTGTGGTCTCTAGGGCATTGTTAGAGCGATTCTAGTGTTTTCTGGACAGTTGCTAGGGTGTTGCTAGGTGGTTGATTAACTGGTTATTAGGGTGTTAGATGGTTGATAGGGTGCAAGGGTGTTCTGGTGATTCTGAAATAGTTTTTAGGCCAATGTTGTTAGTGTGTTCTGTGTGATTTTTAGGACACTGCTAGGTTGTTAAGGCATTTTGAGTGGTTGTTAGGATTTTAGGTGGATTCTAGGGCGTTGCCATAGACCGTAAAAAAAATGGACGTAGTGTCCGTGACGTCACTCGTAGGTTTCTGAAGAGCGTTTTTGAAGCCTAAAGTGGGCGG
>JAUMHP010000062.1:17378553-17396884 GCA_032361065.1 Enteromius trimaculatus
TACGTTAGAAACGATGCATCGCGATACAACTGCCAATTTGTATCCGATGCACACATTTTAAACCGATGCATCGCATCTTTAAGTTATTAAGCCGATGCACCGAGCGAATCGGGAATCTTCCCATCCCTAATACATATACATACACACATACATATACACACACATACATACACACATACATAAATACATACATACATACATATACACATATACATACATATATACATACATACATATATACATAAAAAAAAAAAAGTGTTGTCATTTCTGTATTCGGTACAGATTCACGGTTCTTGATGCCAATAAATTTTGATTTCACCCAAATTTACCAAAAATAAAATGTTTCAATTTAATTAAATGAAGAGGATTTACTATTACAATTCAAAATATTGTGTGATTTATTCCTTAAATTTACTTGTATCATTTTTTTAAACATTAGTGGTAGTAGTAGCCTATCACATACATTATTCTAATCAATGGTAATATATTTCTGGCACAGTGTAAACGGAAACGTTCTTTTGACAGGTTGCCGTGAATGGCTTTACATTTCTGTGTGATCTGCTGGTTTACTCAAGTGAAGCAGTAAAAAGCATGTTAAGTGACTCTCGAAGTAGGCACTTAAATACTGGTACCGCAACGTTAAATTTTATTTTTTTTGTACCTCGATTTGGTACCGAAGTACCGGGTCTTTTGACACTAATATATGTAAAAATGCATATAAAATTTTTTTTTTATATCTTTGTTCTATGTATACAATTTATAAATAGTTAAAACAATTACCAAAACTTACAAAAAAAACTGTATACATTAATTAAATGTTTTAAATTAAATGACGTTACACTTTATAGTTCAGTTGTCAAAAACATTTTCAATTAATTATTGAAATTTATGCAGACATAAAATTAAAATAAGACAAACTTAAAAATAAATATTAAAAGGTATATATTAATATATATTTTCTTATACATTCTGTATTTAATAAAATACAAAATATTTTTCATTAATAAATAAATAAATAAATCACTGCAGTCGCAATTAACCTTTTTGGTTCACCAATAAAATGTCAATTTTGTGGACATCTTTACTTCAATATAATTGGGAGTTAAACTGACCTCATAGAAGAACTCCTCCTCGTCGTTCACAAACAGCAGCTCATCTTTGGGTTGAGCTGGGCCAGATTTGCTCTTCTTGGCTGGTTTGCAGGTTTTACTGATCATCAGGCAGAACTGGCATTTACCGCTGGGCTTATTGGTCCTTTGTGCTTCGGCCATTTCCTTCCTGTGAAACCAGAAAGCATGAAGACCATCAATACCTGCACCACACAACTGTTTCTCCAACTCAGATCCATCTCAAGCTAGCTCTTGAGTGTTTTAGAAACACGAGAAATTATTGTTTGGTTGACTTCACTCAGTGTTTTCAGGGATTGTGGGATGTAAAGTGGCTCATCTCCATGTGGTGTTGTGCACTGACCCACATTACAGACACTGTTACATAAGATCCTCATAAATCCAGGAGATGGATTTAGCGACAGCTTCAGCTTCACACAACATGATTATCAACACAATAAATCTTAAAACATATTTAAACAAAAATATACATATTTAAATAATTAATTATATGAGCAAACTAGTTAAAAAAACTAATAAAAATGACAAATGCCCAAAATTTTATGAAAAAATTCCAGCATTATTTATTTATTTTTTCCCCCTTGTTTTATTTTAAAGCTGTAATACAAAATTATTTGTAGTAGTTTTGTATGTTTACATACTCTTAATATTTTTCTATTTTAGTTTAGTACAAAGTAAACTGAATGAAAATTATCTTTCCTATTTATATATATATATATAAGGTAAAAAGAAAATTGTTTTTATTAACTATAATAACCCTGTCAGAAATAAAAGGTACAAAATTCAGGCAAATACACAAATCTCCAGAATATAGATAAAACAGTTAATTCATATGTGCTTATCAACATATTATGAAAAACCAAATAACTCAAAACTGACCAGCGCATGAAAAACCCCAATGTTTTTTTCTTTCTAAATGCACACGTTCTGACTCCCTCTGCTGGTAAGAAGCACTGAACACTTACTGAAGTTGTTTGTGCAGTGGGAGGGCGATCTGTGGCGGGACGTTGACGAATCTCTCGCTCAGCAGCAGCCCGACAGACTGTCCGTTACCCAGCAGCAGCTGCTCGAGCCGCTCCTGAACATCCGGGGAGCTGCTTTTAGCACACTGCTCTAGGAGCATGTCCTTCAGCTTCTCCAGACACTCCACACCCTGATCAACACAGACAGCGCTGATAACACACAGTCCAGAGCCGCTAACAAACAAATCATCAGATAGGATTCAGAAATAGGAGTATTTTTACCTGTCTCTCAGTGAGGTTCACCATGCTGATGACTCCAAACACCTCGTCTGGGTCGGCCTCATCATCACTGTCCTCTGGTACCTCCGCTTGCTGGAGTAAAACACAGAAAGAATACCTCAAAACATTCATTGCAATTATAATATAATAATTAATAACATATACACTGTTCATCCACATGCCCGTTATGTTTACTATACATATACATACATACATGCATACATACATACATACATGTACATCAATATATATTTATGTGTGTGTGTGTATATATATATATATATATACACATAAATATATATATGGTGATTATCAGTGTATTGTAGGACAGGGGCTTTTCATTTTTGAAATATCATGTACCCCATATATATATACATATACATCTTATGCAAAGAATTTATTTTCATTAAAAAAAAAAAAAAAAACTTTTTTAAAATTATTTTATTATTTATTAATAATATTGTATTCCTTCATTCATTTATGTGGATCTTAATTTTGTTATTTATATCAATATTCTTAAAAAATAAATAAATAAACCTTATTTTTAGGTTTACTTGCATTTAATAATATACTGAAACATATAGTTACATAATCAAATTGTTAAGTAACAAATTAGCATAAATAATAATAAAAAAGTCTTTATTTAAACAAGTCTCTAAAAGCATAGTGTTGATTTGCTTATACTTAAAATTAATTGTTTTCTCCTAAGCTTTAAAGCAGTTATCAGTTTATGTTAATGTGCAATGCAGATAAATTAACATTAAAACGATAGTATTAAAAATTAATAAACTTAAAAAATTACTATTTCTCACCCTGATGACACTGCCAATGTGATTCTGCTGGATGATGATGTCAGTCAGATCAGATGTGTTTACATGAGACTTCAGGAACAGCTGGAAAAACAAAAACGTGAGTGAAAATATGTATATATATATATATATATATATATATATATATATATATTATTAGCGCTTCTAACTGTATGTTGAAGAGCAAATTAGGCAGTTTACGTTATATCTGTTTGTTCAGTGCAACGCAAACATGAATGCCTCTGTACCTGTTGCAGAAGGGTTTTAATGCCGTGAAAGTCGTTGTCAGATATCGTGTGTGCTTCAAAATCCACGATAACCTCCTAAACACAAATCAAAACACATAGATATGATAACACAACGACGTATTTCAACACAGAGCGAGTCTGGCCTGCACGTCACGACATTATTGGCTGCCCATAACAGTTAAAATCGCAACTTACCTCGTTCATTTCTTCTTCTGAATTTTCACTATCCTCGTCGCCAGAGTCTTCCAGACCCTCGTCCGAGCTTTCATCGCTGTCTTGAGGGTTTTGCCCCGTTTCAATAGCTCGCCTCTTCGCAGATGAAGCCATGCCGCTCCAGTAAAGCACGCAGGAAACACACACGAGTTCACGCAGAGCGACGTTTTGCGTTATTCACATGGTAGGAAACTGAAGAGTCTTATCGGCCATGTCGGATCACAGTAGACGTAGAGTTATACGCACAATACCTATGGGCACAAGATCCAAAATGGCGTCTGTTTCAGATGACGATCTTTGGGAAGCAGCAGATACCATATTTTACAGAGGGGTGCCTCGTGGTAATTATTTATTATTTAGCAATGGCATGGATTAAAGGTCCAAACAATTTTCTGTCCTACATGGAAATATAAAAATTATTTAATGCGGTTTTAAGGTTTACTTAAGCATGGTGTCACGTTACAAAAAAAGTAAAGTAAGGGATTGTTATTATTATTTCTGTAATTTAATCAATGGCTTTTTATGTAATTGCATTAAATACAACGTCTATACAAAAATAAAAAATATTCAGAAATAAAAACAGAAACAGTTACATAAAAAATCGTGAATGCAACACCAAAATTCAGTGTTTAAAATATTTGTTTTTAATGCAACATTCTCCATTTTTCGAGTTATTTCAAGAATAATGTAAGCAATTTTATATTGTTTTGTAAATCAATGTATCTATCTGGAAAAATTAAATACTGTTAGATTAGGATGACTCTACTTTGATTAAATAAGTATTTATCTGTTATTTGAGAAGGTTCGGGAAATATCTCAAACTCACTCGTTGGCGTCATTTGGGGGCGTGGCCCATGCCGGAAGTGCAGGTGGATCTTTTTGAGTTGCACTCGTAGAATGTAGAAGAGCGTCAATTTCACACAATAACAGACAGATATCAACCATGGCCCTCAACAACAACCATTCTGAGTCTGGCGGAGTTATCATCAACAACAGCGAAAGGTAATGTCGCGGGATCAGACTCTGATTAATATTGGCGTTATTATGTATTTTTTATTATATAAAACAGGTACTGTCCTATTTTTGACTTAACGCATTTGTCCAAATCGTCCATATTGAATTCATTATTGTGTGTTATTCTTTATGCGTTTTTCTATTCACATAATAAGAATAGTACAGTCTACAGTGTCATGTGTTGAATAACATCGCGCGAACCGTTAGATCACACCCATTTATTCATGTGTGCTGTATTCAGATTTATGCGTCTGTTTTAAGCAACGTTATGTTTACACGCTGTCAATCCAGCCCATGTTCAGTCACATAACTTGTTATCTTTTAAAAACATGGATCTTGCGCAGCTTTCAGAATCCTACTATGGCGAAGTGTGCTCTATGAATATTAATTTAGTCATGCTCAAGTTGCTTGGAAACCTTCCTGCAGCGTTCAGTCACGTAGCCTTATTAATATTCGTGATGCGTGCCGTCTGACGTGCCTCCAGTTTGTCTTACAGCCAATCGGCTAGACCCACTGGACGAATGCCACGTTACGTCATTAATATTAATGAGCTCAGCCTTCGCCGTGGTAGGATTCGCGTCTGTGCTGTGAATGGCTGTTAGTCGCAGTAGGTCAGCAATAATCTTCTTACGCTTCTGCTAAAAGAAACGACATGCTCTTAAGAAGAATGCTCTTAAAGTTTCACAATAGCTGTGTGATCTCATTACACATCTGATAAAGCCTGAAATTGATGACTGCAGCAATTACATCATATCTCTTAACAAATCAACAAACCAATGATTACCAATAATCGGATACCATCTGATACTGTTTTATTCTTCTTATTCTTCTTCTTCTTCTTATTATTTTGTTTTTTATTTACTGAGCTTTTATGCATCTATTCTACATTTCATTATCTTCATTAACTCTAAAATAAATCTTAGAATGCATTTATAGGCTATATTATTCACACAATAATCCTCAACAAAATCATCATTATTATTATTATTATTATTATCATTATTTCATATATTTTTCTTGTGTTTTTTATGTTATTATTGTTGACTTAATTTATAATCATTAATATTTTTATGTATTTATTACTCCTACTATTATTATTTATAATGAATTATTACATTATAGACAAATGTCCTTAGTTATAATTTACATCTTATAATGACAATAATAATTATTATTGTTTATATAATGTTTAATGTAATCTTTTTATACCATAAAAACATTTATATTTTTATGTATAAAATGTTAATGTTAATAATAATAATATTTCAAATTTTTAAAAAAAAGTATTTTATTTCTTACATTTTTTTTATTATTATAAATAATGATTATTAATTAAAATATTAATATTTGATCATTGTTATTAGGGTTAGGTGCAGGGTTATAATATAGAAAATTGCTCTTAAAACAACTACTTTCTTTGACACTGGTTTTCTTTAAAACTATAAAGTCTTTGCTCCTTGGTAGTGATGGCTTTGTTCATTATGTGTTGGCACAGAATGTGCTGACTGTAATAAACCAAATCTGTTTTCCTACAGTGTCTTGATGTCATATGAGAATGTGGAGCTGGTTTTCAGTGACGCAGAGCGCTTGCCAGAAGCCTTCAGAAAAAGCAAGAAGGGAAGCATCTACCTGACACCTTACAGGGTACGTAATACAAGAGAAGGAGTTAGATCATCACCTTATATTTTAATGATGATAAGGCCAGAGCAAGAAAACAATGACATAATAAACATGTTTTTATTATGGTCTTTTCCAGTGGTTTGTAAAGAGCCTCAGTAAATGAATATGTTCATCATTTGCTGCTTATGTGGTTGGATCTTTAGGTGATCTTCTTGACTAAAGGGAAGGACCCTCTCCAGTCGTTCATGATGCCGTTTTATCTCATGAAGGGCTGTGAGGTCAAACAGCCAGTGCTTGGTGCCAACTACATCAAGGGCACGATCAGCTCCGAGCCTGGAGGTAAAACACAGAATCTAAATTTAATACTTAAGAAGAAAACAGGCTCAGTTGGGGCCAGTTCTCAAATGCAGATTGTGTAAAGGGCTTATTGTTTGTGTAAGCATAAAAAAGAAAAGAGACGATGTGCTCGTGGAACTAAATCATGTTTCATCACTGCTCCAGGAGGCTGGGAAGGTTCTGCAACCTTTAAGTTGATTTTTGTTGCCGGAGGAGCGATTGAATTTGGACAGTACATGCTACAGGTGGCAGCGCAGGGTACGTTTGTGCTCAATCAGTTTTAAAAATGTTATAAAAAAAATGTTTTAGCATCAGATTTGATTCAGTAACTCGCCTCTCATTCATTTCAGCATCCAGAGGGCAACCGGTGACTGTAAATTACGGCTGTCCTTACATGGCGAACGGGGCGTACGCTTACCCTCCTCCTCCTCCTGCTAACGGCATGTATTCAGCCGCACCTCCTCCTCCTGGATACGCCTACCCTGGACCTCCACCTCCAGGTCAGGTTCACTGCAAACCAAGTACTGACATTTAAAGGGTTAGTTCACCCCCAAATGAAAACTCTGTCATTACTCATCCTCATGTCGTTCAAACCCATGAGACCTTCGTTTATCTTCTGAACACAAATTAAGATATTTTTGATGATCTGCTATCTGACGCTGTATAGACGGCCAGACAACTGATCCCAGATCCAGAAACATAGTAAAAAAGTCCATGTGACATCAGTAGCTCGACTTCAGTTTTGTGATGCTACAAAAATACTTTTTTTTTTTGCAAAAACAAAAATAACAATTTTCTCACTGGTTGAGTAGAAAAAAAAAGTATGCTATAAAAGTATAGTAAGTTGAGCTAGTGAGCTGTTTTACTGCCATTTATATCATTTCAGCTATGTTGCTGTCTGCGGAGGGTCAGATGGCTCTCTGATATCATAACTATCTTAATTTGTGTTCTGAAGATGAATGAAGGTCTTATGGGTTTGGACATGAGGGTGAGGAATTAATGAGTGAATTTTCATTTTGGGGTAAACTAACCGTTTAAACTCCTACTCTAACACCGAACTGCTGTTATTTGTGTCCTGTAGGTGGATTTTACCCCAGCCCTCCTGGATTTGAAGGACCAGCAGCCTACATGCCTCCTCCGCCGTATACAGCTCCGATGAACCACGCTCCTCCAGACCCCGACCTGCCCAGAACACCCGCAGGTAGAAGCGCATCTTTGAGTTTTAGAGCTGTTTTACCGGTTAACCTCTGACAGACTTTTCATCTAAACTGACTGTATTTGTTGTTCCAGCTGAAGCAAAGGCAGCTGAAGCTGCAGCCAGTTCCAGTGCATCTACGTTTGCTCCGACACGGGTCTACCTGCCCGAGGTGAGTTAACAAAGTCCAGGTTAATAACCAGGTCCAACCTGTTAACCAAATAAATGTATAGCAAGGTTGCAATGTTAAATGTGTTCAAGTCTATAACCACCAAGTCAAACTTGTTGGCCAAGTATATCCTGCTAACAATGTCTACATTTAACAGAGTTAAACTTGTTAAACTCCATATACAACCAGGTCTAACTTGTTACTAAAGTAAGTTAAATCTTAAAGGCTATACATAACCAGATTCAACCTCTTTACCTAGTCTATCCCATTAACAAACTCCATATATACCCATTTCCAACCTGTTAAAACAAGCCCAGTTAAACTTGTTATAGTCTATTATATGCAAACTGTTAACCAAGTATATTGTATTATGTTAACAAAATCAATATACTGTAAAACTCTATATATAACCAGGTTAATCAGGTTGTTGACCAAGTCTGTCCTGTTAGTAAAGTCCATACATAACCAGATTCAACATGTTAACCAATAATAGTCCACAAGTAACCAGATGAAATACCATATATTACCAGATCTAACCTATTAACCAAGTTTATCTTGTATCAAGATCCATGTGCAGTATATGTTCATATACCATAACCAGTTTAAACATATCAAAAGTTCATATATTACCAAGTCCAACTTGTTAACCACACTTTTCTGTTAACAAAGTCTGTATATAACCCAAGTTAATGTATACATTTTATGTAACCGAGTGAAATCTGTTAAAGTCCATATAGCCAGTAACTATGTCCAAGTATACCCTGTTAACAACATCCATTTGCAACTAAGTTCTGTTTATCAACCATATATAACCAGGTTCAACCTGTTAACTAATGTGTCGAAGTCCATATTAAACCTGGTCAGCCTCTTAGTCAAGTCCAGAGTCTTGAGCCGCATCAAAGCAAATACCAAACAATACCAGTCTGGGTAATGATTTGAGAAAATGGTTTTGTTTTTATTCTGAAGGACAAGCCTCCACCCTACTCCCCACCTGATGACAAGAAAAACCAGTAGACGTGTCTGCAGCGAGCACACATCCTCTTATCTCTCTCCATACCCTTCATCTCATCCTCTCTTCCCCTCACCATCTCCAGTTAATCGCCCGGCGAGGCTGCTCGCAGTGACGGGGGGCTCCAGCAGGTCTCTCATTATCATGACCCGGCCTATGTAGAGGGACGAGAGAGAGAGACGTGAATGCAATGACTTTAATGAATTCAGTGCTGGTGAATGAGAGGGACCGACTGTTAGCTTTCTAACCAACAGTAAACGTAAATTTGAAAATTAGTATATTTAGGAGGCATTACGAGTGATTTTGTATAGATCGACTGAACGAGGTTTGAAATGTTTTGCTAGTTGCACAAGAGTTGAGACCCAAAAACAATGGAGCGCCGTTCACATTAACAGCGCTTCCGGTCGTTGTTCATTCTCGACTGCTGCATCCAACGCTATCAGATGGAAGATCATTAGTTGTCGCCACTCACCTGTTACGCAACACTCGAGCAGTCGCTTCAATCTGTCTTTGAAAAGAAAAGACTTCCGGATGCTTAGCTGCTGCAAATCAAATGCGAACGCCCTTTAATGCACATTCTGTCAAATGCATCACTTAAAGAAGTAGAGGAAAAAGAAAATGTACTATTCCTCAGACCATCAAAGATGCAGGTGAGATTTGGAGAAATATTGCGTTTCAGCAGTGGATGCTCTGAAGTGAATAGGTGCCGTCAGAATGAGAGTCCAAACAGCTGATAAAAACATCACAATTATTTGAAATAGAGGACTAGTGGGAAGCAGGATTTAAGTATGAAGCAACTTTTTGAAGTCTTCAAGATGTATTTGTTAAAACATTAACTGATGGACTGGAGTGGTGTGATGTTTTTATCAGCTGTTTGGACTCTCGTTCTGACGGCACCCATTTATTGCACAGCATCCATTACTGAACAAGTTGTGCAAATTTTCAGCATTTATTTTTAGGTCAATTATTCTTCTATCTTAAACCTACATGCTACAAGTCTTATTTTATACAACAGTTCTGGTTCTTGAATCTGATTGGACAGGCTGCTAGTTTGCTGTTGATTCCACTTTGGCTTCTTTTGCAATCATTTTCATTGCCGGAGCAAAAATCCAAGCAATCAAACCGACTGAGCATTGTCTAAAATCACCTTCACAAACACTACATATGATGTATATCTGACGACGCTCGTTTCAGACGTGTTTTGCAGCAGTGTGTACTAGTCTTGGTATCTCTGTAGCATGCAGCAGTTAGACTAAAGATGCACTTTAACCCCACATGCACATGAGTTTGTTGATCCCCCCCCCCCCATCTAATTTATTTAATTCTACATTTAATCAGTTACGCATGACCTTGACTGTACCGTCTTATTTAAAGTGTATTTTATTAAAGTAAACCTGTACAAGTGAAACAATGCATTTCATTTATGGATGTCTTGTGTTCAATATTCTTGTACTCGATGACCAGGGTTTCAAAAGCAGACAGATATCAAGATGCGTTCACATTCATTGGTAAAAGTCTCTCAGGAGATTCAAAACAACTTCAATATTCCCAAAGGATGTGCTTTTCCAGGTTCCCCTTTACTCTTCCAGCCCTGAGGCTTGTGCAAATCGAATAGTTTTTCTAATATGTTCAAACAGTCTCCCAATATTAAGGACAATTCTACCTTTTACTAGTTAGTGCATAAAGTCAGCTCAAAGAAATGAGCTCAGACCTCAAGTACGCTACAAAAGGAAGGATTTCATATAATTATGATCCCATATTCAGATATAACGCACACAGTGTTCAACTTTCAATGGCTCTTAATAGTTCAGAATAGCATACTAATAATCTATAAACACTACATCCCACAATGCAACATTCCACTTGGGACTGGTAGCAATTTAAGCTTTCTGACTGGTCTGATTGGACCAAATTCAACTAAAAATGCATTCATTGCAGGGTTAACACTTGCTAAATTAAATAAGAAACCTAAGTATGCTATTCTGAACAAAGCCAACGACTAGATTAGAGTATTACAGTGTGAAATTTAATCTCATATTCACAGATGTTAATATCTGAAGTGTTAAAAGATAAGTTTGATGGACATATCGTCCACGATGTAGTTAAACTCTGTAAAAAAAAAAAAAAAAAAAATTAAAATACTACTAAAACTGACACAGTAGAAATACGTACAAATACAAATCACTGTTACGATAATACTACAGCACAGAAAAACAAGATGGAAAATCAACACAAAATACATGTTCTTTGAAATGGCAGGTGACCACATTTGATTCTTAAAAACTACAAATGGGAATCATATACTAGGAGTGGATACAGCAAAAAATAACTTTGACCTCTCCAACACAACAAGAAAACAAAGTGCACAGCTGGCCCTCGATGCAAACTCTTCAAAACGTCTTAAAAGTTTGTGTAACCTGCCAGACTTTGGCCGCAAACAAAGATTTAGGCCAGAAACACACTTTATGAAGTACACAAATACAGATGTTATATATATATATATATATATATATATATATAATTACTATTGAAGAAGTCTCTTGGCTGACCAAGGCTGCATTTATTTGATCAAAAATGCAGTAAAAATGCAGTTGGGTTTATGGAGGGTTTAAGTAGCCCAATTGCCATATACCATTTCCATACCTAAGATACATATTTTATAGTCACTGCTATGCAGATTGAACGTAAACATAGCTAAAAGGCTTCCTACCAGTGGTCTTCCTTTATAAAACGTTAAATCTACCACAGTTGTATCATACTTTAGGTAGAATGCACAATATGCCATTAACAGCATTTCAATCGCATGTAATTTATGCAATAAACTTCAAACTTTTAACACAAATCTGCTGCAAAAGTTTAAAATCAGCCTAATTCCATGCAAAAATGTGGATCTGGCAACCCGGCATCCAAAGTGATTAAATACTCACTTGATAGTGATTGTTTTGTATTCGACATTAGAATGTTTGCAGAAGCTCACCCTAGAATATATAGAATATATTTATTAATAATTTATTTGAAATGGTCACAATACTTCATATTTCTGATCACAAGAGACTTCTTTTAAAACGCAGATATGTGACCCTGGAGCACAACACCAGTCTTAAGTAGCACAGGTTTATTTGTAGCATCAATTGATTTACCTATTATGTAAAAATAAATATTAGGATATTAAGATATTTTGTACATTTCCTGCTTTAAATATATCTAAACGTAATTTTTGATTAGTAATATTTATTTATTTTTTTAAAAGATTTTCTCAATATTTAGATTTTTTTCGCACTCTCAGAGTCCACATTTTCAAATAGTTGTATCTCGATCTAATATTGTCCTGTCCTAACAAACCATACAGCAATGGAAAGCTTAATTATTAATTATTTAGCTTTCAGATGATGTATCAATCTCAGTTTCACAAAATTGACTGGTTTTGTGGTCCACGGTCACATATATGAGCATCTGCATTCATGTACTTGTGTAAAGTATATTTCGGCCCTCACACAATTCTCCACAGACCAACCCGAGCCATCCCAGGCTGAATCCTGAGCTCATCAAATCTCACCACCGCTCAGAAACACCAGGAGTAAATGACGGCGAAGGAAGGCCACACGTCTCAGGTTCAGCTACGGTAGGGACGCATTTCCCAGGATCAAATACGTTCATGCTCGGGGTTCACACAGCGTAATGGTGACGCCCTCCCCGATCCAGCAGGCTGGGAGCAGCGCTTGTGTAAAGGCGCAGTGAAAAGCATGCAGCCGGACCTGTCCCTCGCCGTAGTATGTCAGCGTCCCGGCCTCGTAGTCCAGCAGCATCCCGATGCGCAGCGGCTGAGCGTTCGGCTGCAGCTGAGCGGCAACAGACTCCTTGCAGCCGGCGTGCCACGCGCTCAGCTGCCTCTCGTCCAGCTGCAGGCTCCAGGACAGCTCGTTCATCCCCACCATGCAGCGCTTGCCCTTCTCCTTGCGCGGGATGTTCGGGTACGTCACACCCACGTAGGCCCATGGTTTGGACACCTCCAGCTCCCAGTAGTGCTGGCCGTGAGTGAAGCTCTGGAAACACAGCACCTGCCAGGTGTGGTCAAAGCGGGACTCGTCGGCCGGGACAGGGCGGGGCCCCGAGATCAGATGCTCCGCCCTCCTGTAGCTCTGGGAGAGCTGTAAGTGAGCGTTGGCCGTGCGAGGGTCGAAGGTCAGGTTGCAGCGGTCTGGATGAAGAGAACAATTACATATGAGACTGAGAATAATAAAGAGGTGTACTATCATGTGGTGATATGATATGAACATACATGCGTTCAGTCCCTCTTTCTCGGCTGGATACGATGGTGTTGCAGGACTGGGAACAACAGCCAGAATTGGCCTCTTATCTTGAGGAGAGCCTATGAGAAAAACAGAAAAAATGATGTTGATCAGACAGATAAAACAGTATTTACAGAAAAAAGATAAGGCTATTTGAACTCATTATTATTGAAATGGTTTCATTGCAAAAAGAATGACTGTTAAATAAAATATATTTAATATATTGAATTTTAATATATTTAATATATTGAATTTTAATTTAGATTCAAATAAATAAAGTAAATATTGAAAAAAAAAAAATATATTTTATACATAAACACATGTATTAAATTGTCACAACAAGGACCATTATTTTTTCTGCATTTTTTATCATATTTAACAATTTTTTTTATACAAATAAATAAATAAATATACACACAGTGATATGTGCTGAACATACGATTAATACTGTACCAATATAGATCAACATTGTTTTAAAATTAATTACACTATTATTTTAAAGTTGCAGATGGTCAGACTGAAAGAGGTGATTTCAGACAGCCGTATCTGTGTGTACTTCACAAAGACAGTCAAACGGTGATCATTCCTCACCCTCTTTATCCTGTCCTGCGGACACCTGGACGGCTCTCTCTAGGTCCTCACACACCAGCTTGGACACGCGAGACAGGACGTCTGTGATGGGTGTTATTTTCTCCTGTACGCTCACATGCACATCCACAGGAACTTCACTGCATTGTGGGACCTCTATAAACCTAGAGTCCTGCATCAGCATAACCACAGACATCAGACACAAGTTACACCCATTCACATCTATAACAACAATTCCAAGTATTAATAAAACAAGCATATTAAAAACAATAATTAATGACAAAAAAATAGTTATTTGTAAAAATACTGGACAATAACCAATAATATTTTCCCCGCCTAAACAATGTAAAACAATGCAAATAGTATCAACAACAGAAAGGCTGAAAACAAGCATTTTTATTTCTATATAATCCAACAAATTCATGTTAAAATAATTTATTTAAAAAGTAAATGGGGACATTTTTTGCCTTTTTTTTTGTTTTGTGAAGCACATTTATGAAAATAAATAAATAAATAGCATTTAATTTAATTACTTTAATTTAATTAAAAAAAAAGAAATAAAACAGACCTTGATGAGCTGGCAGGGACGGAGGGAACACAGGCTGCCGATCTCCTCCTGAAAGGCAGAGAGCTGCATCGCTCTCTCATTCAGAACAGCCAGCCTCTCCTCAGCCTGCAATAATGTCACATCCTGCTGCTGCTCCAGAAACAGCTCTGTCACTTCCTGTTTCTCTGTCAGCACCTTTATCAGATGTGAGAACTTGGTGTTCACCCACTGAGACGTCTGCTGTAGTGATACCTGATAAAGGAGAACAACGCACATGCCATGAGCAGTGATCCTTTCTAATACGAATCCTTCAAAACCATTCACTAATATACACTGCACGGCCCAAAACATTGCTCTCTAGAATAAATAAGCAAATACTTAAGATTGCATGATTAAGGCCAGGCATTTTTAAGGCCAGTTTGTGTAGATTTATTGGTATTTTTGGATATGGATATGAATGACATGCATTCATGTTCAGATAAAGTCCCTACTGAATAAGGTATTGACAGATGCCTTGCCTTTGCTTTCTCCATGTTCTCCATGAGCTCCAGACGATTTCTCTCAGTAGTTTCCTGGTGTTTTTTTAATTCCGCACCCTTTTTCTTTAATTCTGCCTGCACAGAATTATAAAACAATATGTATATACATTCAAATTCTTAAAAAAAAGATAGCGAAGACATTTACGGCTTGAACCTCACAAAATTTAAAACTATGTGTTACTCTAAAATTAAAGAAAGAAAAAAATTATACTGGAAATGACTAGTAAAAATGTCTCAAATTCTCATTATTGTGAAGCAAATACATATTATAGTAATGATATACTACTTTAACTTTACAGTATTTGTATGCCAATGCAATATTACCTCTCTATTCTTCCGTTCTTCTACCACCAAAATTGTATCATGGCCCTTGCACTCGTGGACAGAGCACTCATAGCAAACACACATGCTGTCGTTCCTGCAATAGATGACCAGAGGTTTCTGGTGCCGCTCACAGATCTGCTCGGGCTCCGGATCCGTGTGGACAGAGGCTCCTGCGCTCATATCCATTTTAACTGGACTGTGCGTGCTGATCTCCGTTAACATGGACAGAGACACGTTGCGATTCAACTCAGGCCTTGTGTCAAAGGTTTTTTTACAAAAAGGACAGTGTAAGTCTTTCTCTTTGCCATCCCAGAATTTGGAGATGCAGCCCTTGCAGAAGGTGTGACCGCATGGGATTGTCACCGGGCACTGAAACAGATCCAAGCAGATCGTGCACTGCACATGATCATCCATTATAAATCTGGAAACCTGAATGTACAAAATAAGAGTTAATGTCATTGTGAATGACAGCAGAAAACTTTCAAGGGGCATGTTGTCACACACAGACACATAAAGTAGATGAAAAACAGACAGATAGATAGAAAGACAGATAAACGTATAGATAGATAGATAGATAGATAGATAGATAGATAGATAGATAGAGTAACGTAGATGATAGACAGATGGTTAGATAGATAGATAAACGTATAGATAGATTTCACCATCAAATAAGTGTTTATGTTGAAGTGTAACGATCTGTAATCTATAAACCGAATTAAATAATTTGACTGATGAATTATAGTCATTAGTAATTCTACGGTGAAAACATAGAGACCGTAAATAAACAAACTCCAACTGACCTTACATCACTACTAAACAGCATGTATTTTTAAAATTAAAGCAGAACATTTTATAATCGACTAACTCCTCTTTTGTAATAACGTTACTCACTGGAATATTCACTCATCAGATGTGTAGAAACGTGAAATAATCCCGAATCAGCGCTGTGGATTTCTCGCAGGCGAACCTCGTCGCTTTCCATACGCATGAACGCACAGACGCGGTGACGTGAAGCGCACGTTACGTCACGTGTCTTGTGTGTTGACGTCTCGCCGCGCTCTGAACGGTTCATCATGGCGCTGCGCAGCGCGGCGTGTGTTCTGCTGCGGGCGGCGGTGGATGGGGGGCTGAAGCATCACGCGAGGGCTCTTCGGTCCACCGGTAAGCGGTGCTGGACGATATTTGTGTGAATATGCGGTTAATCAGTTTAATAATCAGTAGAGCCGCTGCTGTGCGTGCGTGCGCGAGTGCGAGACGTCTGGTGTGAATGACCTTTATAAGTACTTATTACTTATCTGTCTTATTATTATTTATCTGTCTACTTATTCTATTATAATCAATTAATAGACCATTTATTTATTAGTCTGCATTTTCATTCCGTCCGTCCGTTTTTCGTGTCTTTCTGAAGCACTGCTTGTTTTAAATGTGCTTTACTTACAGGTTCTCTTATCTTTATTTGTTATTATTATTATTATTACTACATTTATATTAAGTCCTTGTTATATTTATTTTTATGTTTCAGCATTATAAATATTAATTGTTGTTATTATTATATTAATATCAATGCTATATTTGTTATTTGTATTATTTTAATAGCATGTTTACATATTACAACAGTATAATTATGTTTTTTGCTTATTGTTTACATTAAAGCAATTATTAGTATTATTACATTTGTGCTACAACACTTTTAAATTGTTGTTTTATATTATATTAAATTTTATCGTAATGTTTATTATCATTAAATTTATTATTAGTGTTATAATGGTGATTTGATATAAAATAAAATGAACTAAATAACATATTATTCATATTTAGTTTTTATTATTTATACAAAGTACAATAATAAATATTAATAATATGCATTACTGTTGTTTTAGTTTTAATTATTTTATATTGCAAAATTTTATTATAACGTTTTATAATTATTTATCTTAATTTTAAAAGTGTATGATTATCACATTCATATTATAACATTTTTATGTTCTTCTTAGTGTTGTTTTTATACTAATAATAAATCTCCTGTTGACTTTTCGTAGCTGTTCTAGGTCACCGGTCTCCCCCTCAGGGTCCGATGCCTAATGAAGACATTGACTGGACTCAACTGGACTCTCTGGAGAAATATCGCAGTTATACTCGCTACATGAGAGCGGCAGAAGAGGCGGATCAGAAAGATGTTTGGTGGAAGACCTATAGGAAATACAGAGAGGAGGAGAAGAAAGAAGGTAAGTCATCGGTTACCTGGTTATTTTTACAAGAGCTACAATATCAGTGTGGCTCAGAGAGTGTTGATTGTTTTTGTGGGCAGCCATCAAGCTGGTCAACATCGGGCTCCCAAATCCGCGTCCCTCCAGGAAGACAGAGGTGAAGGAGAGGAAGAAGGTGGTGCTGCAGAACAAAAAGAACCCAGAGATGGAAAGAGACGATCGACTACGAACATGTAAGTGTGTCAGTGAACAATCATGACCTCTGAAGAGTAAGCAGAGCCGGATAAGGGCAGGGTATATTTCTGAAAGCCACTGCTGATATTTGAAATCACCAAAATAAACAGGCCCCTTTGATAGCTCCGCCCCACACATACATAGCTTAAGTTCTGTGGAACAAAGCAGCTCTAATTCAGAGCAACAAAAGACCTCTAATATTTGCTCTATCTATCTGTTCTCTTTTTATTATATAATTAAAATAAACTTGCTACATGTACTGCATTAAGCTGACTGAGACTTGTCATAGCACTTGCATATCATTGCTCTTTTGTTAATTTTGATGGCTTCCTTAAGTTGTATAAGTTGCTTAATGACTAAATTAAGGCTCAACGACTGTTTATAATTGATGTTGAATGTGTAATCAAGCAGCAAATGCAGTGACTCATCAATGATATCAAAGTTGCAGGTTTTCATAAAATTAAATGAAAAATCATTAGACTGGTGTAAAAAAAAAACATGTTTTTGCATTGTTGATACTTAAAAGGAGAAGTTCACTTTTAAGAAAACTTTGGCTGATATATTACTCACCCCCATGTCATCCAAGATGTCCATGTCTTTCTTTCTTCAGTCGAAAAGAAAT
>JAUMHP010000062.1:17414902-17430578 GCA_032361065.1 Enteromius trimaculatus
AACATTAATTTCTTTTCGACTGAAGAAAGAAAGACATGGACATCTTGGATGACATGGAGGTGAGTAATATATCAGCACAAGTTTTTTCAAAAGTGAACTTCTCCTTTAATGTCTCGTGAAGTAAAAAGCTATCAGTCAGATGTTTTGAAACCTTTGCTTCCGGCTAGAATGTGAGTTTTCCACCCATTTATTTGAATCAGGAGAGATTTACACTGATCAAGCGCTCTTTCCTAATCAAAACTGCATGAAGCATCTGGCTGGAAGCATCTGTTTGAAGTTAAAATATTTTGATATGTTTGTTTCTTACAAACACAGCTTTTGTCTTCACACTCGTGGATGTTAACGGATGTGGTGGAGGGATGTGGATAATATTGTGATGTTTTTGATTCAAGAGCAACAGCTCTAATTCTACACTTCTATATTTAAAAAAACTAAAAAAAACACTAATCAGTATTTATGATGCTGAAGACTGTTGAAACTTGTTATCACAATTTTGTGAAAAGGGCTCTTATATAATTTTACAACTGATTTCAAAAGCACCCACTAGTGTAATGTGTAGTGTAGTGTAGTGTAAATACCTGCCTCATCATCATAGCATTTGGTTAGAGAGGATAAAACTTTGGACTAATAGTAGAAAAAAGATGAGAAAAACAGGCATTGGAGTACAACCAAACAGTAATTTGGAAACAACTTTTTATACTGTATTTCCCACTAGTGATGGAAAGTTCGGATCCTTTTACTGACCCTGATCTTTGAGTCTTGTTCAGCAAAATAAATCTTTTTTTCGAGACATTTCGTTCTTTTTAGCAAAGCATAACAAAAAGCACTATCTCCCACAGCAAGCATTGACCTCATGGCAATACAAAAGTACAGTTTTATGCAAAAGTTTTTGCACCCCCTTTAAAAAATTAACAAAATAAGACAGATTATACAAAATGCCTGTTATGTTTTTGTTTAGCATGTCCTGAGTAAGATATTTACACAAAACACAAAAATGTTTACATATAGTCCACATGGCAAAAACAAAAACAGCAAATTTTTTAAAAATAACCCCCCTCAAAAGTGTAGGAACTTTGTTTATTAATACTGTGTGCAATTAACTGGATGATCTACAACTGTTTTTTTTTTTGTTTTGTGAAGGTTGTTCAGGAGTTCAGTTTGTTCTGCACAGTGTAACTGAGCACTGTTCTTCAGAAAAATCCTCCAGGTCCTGCAGATTCTTCAGTTATCCAGCATCTTTTGGATATTTGAACTCTTTCCAACAGTCACTGTATGATTTTGAGATCTCTCTTTTCACACCGAGGACAATCCAGTTCATCCAGGTAACCACAAACAGTATAAGAACCAAGGGTTCCCAAACTTTTAAGGGGGGTTATTTTAATAATTTGTCCTATTTTTGATTGTTATGTGGACTATATATATGTAAACATCTTTTGTGTAAATCTTACTCAGGACATACAAAACAAAAAAATGACAGGCATTGTGTATAATCTCTCTTATTTTGTTAACATTTTTCACAGATTCTGCAATGGGTGCCCAAACTTTTGCATAAAACTATATGTACATTCTGTCAAAAAGCTAGAAGTGCAATATTCACTCAAATCCATGACATCTTTAAGGTAATGTGTACAGACAGGCATGTGTGCATTTGTGAGTTTAAGCAGTGGAATCTCAAAATAATCCACAAATATTCCTCCAGTGATTGATCAATTTCATTCCAAGCAGCGTTTCCGAGCTTTTAAAGGGGTGGTTGACTTTTTTCCCTAGGCTTAATTGTGTTTGTATTACGATTCAGAGTCACACAGAGCTCAGACCTTCAGCATTTCTAGAGGAGCCAGGAGTATTCGGGCAACATCCAGGGCCACATTCCCCTGTCCAAGTATCACAGCTGTTTCACAGCCGAGGTCTGGATGCAGCTGCAGATCAATGAACAGGAAATAATAAATAGGTTTAGGGCTATTAAACATCAAAACTGGTGGGAATTAAAAGAAACTGCACCTCCTTATTACTCGGCAGTCCGTTGTACCATCCGACAAAGTCTTTAGCTGAGAAAACTCCAAGCAAATCTTCCCCTGGAATCCCCATTGACCGGTTACCTTCGGCTCCGTAACTCTGGAAAAACACATTTTGCAGAGGAGGATAGTTAAAGATAATAAGGAAAGACAACAGACATTCTAATGTGAAATTCCTTAGTGGTAGGGGAGTTATTAAAAACCCCTACAGAGCACAGGCAAACATTATATGAACTATAACTTTTAGTTTATTACATTCATAAATATGATATATCTCTTCTATGTTCCCAGTTTGTAACATTCATTCCAAAGTTTAATCTGATTCTCAGGTTTAAGAATCTGTTGTCTTAAAAAATGACTACTGCCCACTGCCTCCAAACCCCCCAACAATCACCGTGGGACCTCTGTATTTATCTTCATTGTGTGCAAAAATAGCTCTTCTTTGTGTTCTGCTGAAGTGGGAAAGTCAGATGACTTTGGAGTAACATGAGCGTAAATTAAATTATGAATTTTAGTTTTGTGCAACATTGAACATAACTTGTACATAATAACAAAATAACTTGTGCAAAAAAGAAATAATGCAATATACACTTTCACATGAGTTCACATGACCTCCGTCAAAAAAAAAAAACCCTACATCGTCTTCAGTTGCTTTCTATATTTTTTAAAAGTTAAAAGAAATGTTTTTTTTTCTTTACCGTTATGCAAAAAAGCGCAATAAAAAAGACCCCATGAAGCTCAAGGTACCCCTTTTCAGTCACTTTTCAACATGAAGGGTCCTCTGTTGCTTTTCGTTGTTGTGCTAAAAGTAATGGTTTGCATGCATATATAAATTATATAATTTTTTTGTTTTATTGGAGCACCAAACCCCACCACTACCCTAAACACCCCCCCCTCTGAACAATATAAAACACACACAGGCAAACCCAGTCACAGGTATTTATTGCACAAACTAATCATAAACAAGCAGCATAAATACATTACAAACAAGTCGTGTCACATTCCAAGTCTTCTGAAGCCATACAAAGTCTTTATGTGAAGAAGAGAGTAAAACACAAGGTTTTAATCACTAAAAATGATCCGCTCCGTTCACGCGCTCACGTCTCATTCAGAAAACAAAACTAAGAGTTTCCTATTTAAAATGACGGAGGAAAAGCGACGCAAAAGATCTTGGCCAAGCGTCATAAAGTGACGAGCTGGAGTGAGGCTGTAAAAAAAGGAGTGTACAGCGAGCTTTATGTCTGTTTATATGATTTTATTTTCAATTTGACTTAAGGTTGGACATCGACAAGATGGCAGCATGGAGCTAGTGTTCCCGGCTAGAATAGTTTTGAAAGCTTTTGAAAGATCATTAAACTAGTGATCTAAGTCATTTACATCCTAAAAATAAAAGGGAAGTAAGATGGAAACTAGGTGCAAAACTAAGAAAATCATGCAAACCACACTTCAAACTGAAGGCACACCATGCTTGGCAGACCACGATCAATTGTGGTTATGTTTTACAACCAAAGAACAGATACTATGACAGGCCTGGCAGATGAGAGGATTCTCTTGCCAAGGAAAGAAGATCAGCTTCAATAATGATTATCCCCCTGAAGGGCTACAGACGAGAAGGAAGTCCATTTAGATAAGCAAGGTTTTGATGTGAAATTTAGAACATTGTACCCCACTCGGCTGAAGGTGCTCTATGAGGACGGAGTGAAGATATACAACACGGTCAAGGAGGCAAAGCAAAGAGAGGATTCTGGGTGCAACCTTATGGACCAGATTCAGTGAATGTCTTGGCAGCAGCCGGAGCATAAACACACACAACAGTGCCAACATTCAAGCAGGAGCTGCAAACTTTCAGAAGAAAGTACGGGTCTTAATAGTTGACCTTTTGGTAAGCCCCTCCCCTCGAACACAGGTGAGCCAATGGCAGTTGAGCATGTATTTATTCCATTATAACTGGGACATGTTGTTTGTAACAACATAATGAACTGCTATCTTCAAGGGCCCCTTCTATAAACTCATAAAGTGGAGGTTTCCCTTGGAGTCTGTACGTGAAAGCTTGATTACAGTCGAGATAATGATTTCAGCTATGCAAGTTCATTCCAAATTGTACATGTTAGTTTTAACAGTAAAAACCTGTGAAAATGCTACGGTAAAAACCTGTTAAACGGTAAATTCAGATTTCATACAAACATTATATCAGTTAATGAAAATAAACTGATCAGTAAACCAGGGACAAACAAACAGCTGCTCACTGTCTTACAATCCCAGCAGCAGTGTGAAAACTTTGTCCAATGATGTTTTTGCACAATTTGGACACAGAAGGCCACCAAATGTGAATGAAATGCTCCATTTATAAAATATGTAAAAATAAATATGATGGTTTTGTCAAAGCAAGGGTTTACAGATCACCACGCAAGCGGAGAAGCCTCATATTAGGGGCGGTCACCGCGATCATGGATGACAACATCCCAGATCAACACTGTTCATGTCTCGTTACCATTAAATCAATGCACAGTAGACCAGTTTAATATGATGAGGCAGTGTAGACCTGTCTAAAGTCCGCTCTTTAGGATTGAGCAGATGAAAATTGTAACTTAAGTGTATGAAAGCTAGAAAATGAAGGTTATGAGCATTAATGAACATGTTTCTTTATGGTGCTCAGTCACAAGATCTTTCAGAAATCTGATTTATATTATATTATATATAATATTCTGATTTGCTGCTCAAACAAACAAACAAACAAACAAACAAAAAAAAACATTTATTATTATGATGTTGAAAAGAGCCAAGTAGAATTAAAATAAACTTTCTTATTGCAAGTCTGTAATAGCATTTAGCTGAAATAGAAATATTTTATAACATTAGAAATCTCTTTATGATCACTTTTGATTAATTTCAAGCATCCTTGCTAAGTAAAAGTATTAATTTCTATCATTTCTTAGCCAAAAAACTAAACAAAAAAAACCTAATTCAAGCTTTTGAATGGTACTGAAAAAATGTACTCAATTGTTTTAGCAATGATACTACTACTAATAATAATAATGTTTCTTGAACAGCGAATCAGCATACTAGAATTTCCAAAAAGAGATTTTTTTTTTTTTTTTCCAGTGAGATCTGACACAGATCTGATCTATCTGGAATGACATGAAGAAACAGAACAAACGGAGACAGCCTGAAGCCAGAAAAACTGGCCACATCTAGAAGATGATTAAAGAAACCTAGCTGAAAAGCTACAGTAATGTTATAAGTTTTAAAACTGTGGATTCTCGACACTATGGTTGTGTTGTGGTTTGCATCCTCACCAGCACCACGGCGTGGTAAGCTTGTTGTAGCTCGTTAATCGTCACATCTTTACCCACATCCACATTCCCATGGAAGCTGCATCGTTCATGCTGGGCCGCCTGAGTGAAAGTGTTTATGACATTCTGGAAAAACACAATGGGACATGTTTTTGCTTCATGTTTTTGTAACCTCATGCATTTTTATTTAAATACTATATGAATATATGACGACTTTATATGACTGCTCATACAGTAGTTCAGTTTTGACTTTTGATAATTAAATCTCTCCCAATTACATAATCCCATAAATCACGAGACAAAGAATGAATGATCTCGAAACTAAACATCCAGAGTCTTTCAGGAAATTCAAAGGTCAAATAGGAAGTGTAATAACCAGAACACTGCACTCTTTGTTATTTTATAGTTTTCTTTATCAGGACATAATAAAAAAAAATAACTGCGGCTTTCCAGGTATTAAAGGCACAATAAGATTTTTTTATATAAAATATCCAAAAACCACTAGCACAGTGTTATATATTTCAAGCAGTATTGCACTTCTGTTATATCAAAAGTCCAGTAGGATTTGTAAATTCAAAGAAATTATTATACATATATATATATTTTCAGATTTAAATAATGAACCGTCCCTGTTCATTGTAACCTATTATTTATGCGATATAATATATTTATTTTTTGTGCATTTCGATGGATCATGATTACACTCTCCACAATCCCAAAAAAACGCAGATTCAGGACTGGGCGATGGGCATCTCGTTAGTAAAGGCGGTTCTTTGATTAGCGGTAAATCTCAATCAGCTGTTTTCAAGTGGAGCGTTCGATATACAGTATAGGCCTATCTCCCTGTGTCATGTACAGGTGGTTAGGTGATTAAACGGTTATAAATGAGCTTTTCATCTGTGAACATGATTTGTGAAAACGACCTATCCCAGTGTTCCATGTTTCGTCATTCCGTCATCAACGTTCGCCTCTGTTATTGTTTTGAAAATGCGACCTCTAGTGGTGAAACGTACATATTGTGCCTTGGAAAATAAATCCTCAGATGAACAACAACACGTGACATATTGCACGTCGTTGTTTATTTACCAAAAATAAAACTAAAATGGAAAAGCCATGGGTGACACAATTAGGACACGCTTACTGTTACCATAAGGGTACGTAGCAGTCAGCCACTGCTAATCAAATACCTGTTTAACTGATCATCAGCAAGTATGAGCACCTCTACAAAAGCAGTTTCCTGGTCTGGAGCATTCAGGTGTGTTTTAACACAATCCCAAGCAGGTAAAAACATTAGCAATGATCTTAGCAAAGCTGCATCAATCTGTAAAGAGTAATAAGACCATTTCCAAACAACCTGAAGTCCATCATTATACAGTGAGGTTGATTATTCACAAGTGGAAGATATTCTAAAAAGACACCAATCCTGTCAGGAGTGGACGTCCCAGCAAATTCACCCAAAGATCAGACCATGTAACACTCAAAGAAATGGCAAACAACCCAAGAACTTCACCGTAGACTCCACAGGCAGTCATTAACATGTAAAATGATAGTCATAACAGTACAGTTACGGCAGGTTTGAGAAGAAAGCGTCTTCTATCTAAATAAACATGGCAGCATGGTTAAAGTTCGCAAACTTGCATTTGAACATGAACCATGACCTTTGAACAGATAAGACAAAGTGGAAATGTTTGGCCATAATGCACAGCAGCATGTTTAGTGAAAACCTAAAGAGCACGCCAGCACAAACAGCTCATACCTTGAGTCACAAATGCTGGTGGACTGCTGCTGATATTGGGCTTGAACTCCTCTGTATATGTTCTAGAGTCAAATATTAGGATCTCAAAAAAAACTTGGCCCAGCAACAGGACAATGATCACAAGCCCACCAGATAATCTGCAACCGTACGGCTGAAAAGAAGATTATATATGGGTTGTAATAGTCCAATCAAAGTCCGGATCTCCTCCTGACTGAAATGCTGTGGTGAGAGCTCTGCATAAACAAATCCCCAAAAACCTCAATAAACTGGAGCCAGGCTACAAAGAGTGGGCCAAACTTCCTCCAGTACGATGCCAGAGACTGAAAGTTATTGCTGCTAAAAGTGGATCTACAGGAAACTAAATCACAGTGTGACTTTGTCACCCTTAGCTTTTCCATCTTTGCTTGATTTTTGTTAAATAAATAATGCCACGGTGTGATATGTACTGTGACATAGTTCATCTGAGGTTTTATTTTCCAAAATGAGAGAACTGACAAGAACCAGATTCAATAGGGTGTCCTAACTTTTCAAATGACTGGTTTATTCTTTATTAAAGGTATATTTGTCCTTTTATATGCTCTGGTTAATTTGCTTTATAATCATAAAGCAAATGTTGCTTTTATAATCATATAACTAGCAAAATCATAACAGATACATTGTGAGTCATTGATATATTGATCAGCATTATTTTATACAATCCATTTTACATCCATAATCTCATATGCTGTTTTAGTAATTCCTTAAAAATAATGACTTATGGGGCAGAACTAAATGGGGTTTATTTTATTTTATGGTGAATAGACGATGGCCTGACCTTGACCTCAGGATGATCAGGTGCGACTCCAAACCGCACCAGTCCAAACGGCACAGGCAGACGCTCGTAAATGTCTACAGCTGCATCCTGCCGAGCCTGGAAGTGTAAGCTTACAATGAGTGATCGGCGTATGCTACTAAAACCAGCAACACTGTTAATGCCGGTCATGGAAATCAAAGTACATCTGTAGATGAGGAGTTTACACAGAGGTCTCTGATATAATATAAAACAGGTCACGCTAAGCCTTGGGAAAACCCATTAAAAAAGCTTGTCAACCGGAAGAAGCCAATCAGCTAAAGACAGATTAAATCTTCCCTGAGAAAGTGTTTTGAGGACTGAGGCATATACCTTCAGGAGTTGTAGTGCTGTGTAAAAACCAGCAGGGCCTCCTCCTACGATACACACTTTTGGACCGGATGCGGAGGACAACCCACGCACACCTGACACATGACAAAAAAACACGCAACAGGGACAGATTGAGCAATCACTTTATAACATATGTAGTAAGTCTTTCAACATACTGTGAAACACATCAACATTTGATTGATGACCCCCTCATAAAATATTTATCGATCTATTCATTCGGTGCGACCCTAGAGGGCACACACACTGTGCTAGACAGACAAAGCATGTCTGGCAGAGAAACAGAAACTAAGGCTTTAACGCTATCATTCCACAGGAACAAATCCTTTAAAGACTGTTTTACAAAAGATGTACAGACGAGATGTCTGTGGAGAACTGTGGCACGGTTTCGGCTGTTGCAGGGTGTTTTGTAATGTAGGCCTCGAGGGGCTAAGCAGGGAATTTCTCTGAACTCTGCCAAAATGTAAGACAAAGTTCAACAGATGCCTTATTGCCTTATTCCAGATTCTTACGCAATGCAGAATCTGCTGTCAACTTTATTGCAACGTTCAGGGCCTGAATAATATAAATAAGCTGGTAATAACCAATTAAATACAATAACTCATTTATTCCTGTAAAAAAATTTACTTTAAACTTCACCCCACGCTCTTTTCTTCATTAATTCAAGCAGCTGGAGAATGCACTTTATATTAGGTCTCACTCATCTAAAAAAAATATAAATCCTGACACACATAAATCAGAATTGTGAGGGTTAAGTCAGAAATGCGAGGAGGAAAAGCTAGAATAGTAATTTAGCAATTTTGACATTATTTCTTGCAATTTTGAGTTTATATTAAATATATTTGTGTCAGAAACCACTCTAACAAACCGCAAATTCCACAGTTTTACAGTTTTTCCCAATTGTTTACACACAATTACTTGTACTTGAGACACAATGACTATAACATGTAACTGATGCACCTGATACAAGCACAATTCCTGCTTTACACTCAAATTGCAGGTTTAAAACACACTTTTGATGCTTTTCGTGGCTGGATTCGGCATGCTAGGCAATGTTTTCCCCCGCTGCTAGGCCAGAGCAAACATTGCTTGTGATGTGGATGAGGTGCTGTGGCCAGACCCAAAAAGAAGAGAGGATGCAGCATAGCGGTTTTTTTTTCTCCCTGTATTCAGTAAATACTTCTGTTGATGGTACATGTATGTCCACATTATGTGCAACTTTGTGTTGGTTGGGATGAACACTGTATACATTGTTTTTGTGGGAAAAATACAGTAAAATATATTTGGTACCGTGTATTTGTGTGTTTTGTATAAAAACAATAATCTGAAATATTTTACAATGCACTTATGCCTATGTAACGTCTGAAGTAAGTGCAACACCGAACAAAAAAAGGCTTACAGTAAGTCATTAAGATGAATGGAGAAGAAGTGTTCATAGTGTTTTACATTCAGCACATCAGTGATCAACTGCTTCTTATAAATGTCTATTCATGTGATGGTTTGTGTGCGTCATTTGAAAACAAAATACCGTTTTGAGAAGAAATTACATTGTTTTGAAAGTAAAGTTTGATTTTGCCCATTGTATGTGTGTGTTTTGTTCTGACAATATGAGGCATGCTTTCAGAAAATGTGTGGAAACAATAGGGAAAAACTGTAATATAACAAAGCCAACACTTTGAATATGCAGAGAAAACAAATAGGCCTATATGTTTTATTAATATTTATGTTTATTTAAAGCTGTACTGGTGAAATCAAGACCTTTACAATGAATTACAATTTTTGCAGCTTGAAACATTACTTTGTTTTTTGACAATGTTTGCTATGTAAAAGGTTATTTGAATCATTAAACGTATATATGGTAAATTTTCTCAGTCTTCTATACACTTCAAGCTTTCTTTACATTTTCACTGGCCTTTTAGGTTTAATATGAACACGAAAATGCATATGGACATTTTTAGAAAAATATTTTAAATATGTTTACATGAAAACCCTTATGACGTCATGGAGACAAACAAATAGCCTACAGTTTAGTGTCACACAATAAACTCACCGCCCTCGGCTGGGAGACATCGCGATGCGCGTGACAGACCGTGTCTCTTCATGACAGACCCTCTCACGAAATTTATCATCGTCGTCATCATCATCATCGTCAGATGAAATACAGTATGAAAACAACAGTCCAAGTCCAACAATGATTATGTTGTGAAGTCAAAAGCTGCTTATGGAGCTTTTATCCCACAGCGCGTGCTCTTTGGTCCCATTCGAGGGCTTGCATTCACAAATATGTTCATCTGAACTTCATGAAACAAAACTGAAATAGATCTGTATTAAAGATTTGCATTGTGCACTTGTACTGTCTGCTTCAGATTGCACCAGTTCTGTTGCACTGGGTCCGTTTGGAGTAAAAAAGTGTCCGGTTTCAAGAAGTTGAGTGCACAAATGAGGAAAGAAGAAAACAATATTTGTAGTGCAATAGTGTGCAGTGACAACTATATGGACAAGTAGCACAGCACAGCAGATCTTACAAATGCAACAACGCGCAATGAAATAAAGTATCTTAAATACAGTGCATATGAAAAAATCAGTCGGTTAAAAAAGCACGCGGATCACAAAACCGCAAACGTGACCATTTAAAAGAAAAACAAAAAGTTCAAAGCTATAAATGAAGTATCCTTACTTCTGTTTCAGTGTGCATCACTTAAAGTTTTCCGTACTAAACGAATGCTCCGATTAAACGTTCCTTTCGTGCCACTTTCTTCTGCTAATCCTTCAACTCATAACTGCAGTTTAATTCTCGAGGATTGCGGGTTCACTGCTTATCTGAGTCGTTTTATCAGTTTAGCCTTGACTGAAGGTCTCAGACCGCAGATGTATTACACACAGGGACAAGGCCATGGACTCACATCTGTAGCATCTGTTTGATCGCGATTTATGGGTTTCGTCTGCTTAGTACAATTATTTACGTTTCATGTACTGCTTTCCATAAAAGTTACCATTTGTGCCAATCAGACTATGTTTGCCTCGTCACACACACACACACAAGTCAGTGTAAATAGCTCATCTGATTAGGTTACTATTCCTCAAACATGAATCAATGTTCTATACTGTTACACTTTATGGTATGGCGTTTCCTTATCACTTGTACAGTACAACCACAACAAATTGCCTCATTGCATAATTTACAGGACACATCTTTAAGAGCATACTTTGGAGGTGCAATATATAAACAGGCTAGTCTTTTAAAACTATTACTTATTTTAAAAAGTGCTCTTTGAGTAGCCTATACGAAAGTTTACGGCAATAGTTTGGACAAAGTGACAAAGTCTGTCAGCGCGCAGGTTTCGTGCATCTAATACCAATCCATTCCAAAAGTTATATAAAAAACATATCTAAAGTAAGTCAAGCAATGTGCACTTGTCTCAGCGCAAATTCTGTGCATTGAAGCCGGGTGTCTCGAGCGCGCACATATGTGCTATATATGGGGAAAAAAACATTGATTTTCATATATTCAGAATTGTTGAAGAGGGAATTGTGTTGAATTTATTTTTTCCTCCCACCCCCATTGCTAGGTGGCTATGTCATTAAGTACATTAATGCTAACAAATGCTGCGTACGAAATCGCATACTTCCCTACAATATAGTACGCGAAAAACAGTATGCGAGGCGAGTAGTATGTCCGAATTCATAGTATTCTGAATTCAGTAAGCGAGAATTATCCAGATGACCTACTGCTTCCACCTGAATTCTATAGTACGCAGGCGTAATATTCGAAAAATGGTGGAAAGTGGAGACGCGTCTCATTTTAAGTGCCTCAGGGGAAAAAACTTTGTTTATTGTGATTAAATCACACTTGTTTAACACAATCTAAATAAACGGATGACTTATTGAAAGTTTAAATTTTCGCGCTGTTGTGACGACGCATGACACAAGACAACATCAATATGGTGGATGTACATTTCAATATCAATATAGTACGTTTCATTTTAAATGTAGTTACTACTTAAGCAGTATGAAAACGTCCATCTTTGAAACGTCTCTCGTGCATCCAAGTGCAGTTCATATCTCTTTGGATTGGGAAACATCAAATTCTCCCAAACGGTTTACTTAGCTTACAATTAAATTTAATATTCTAAATCATCAATGAAATCTGACAACAACTGTGTAATAATTGTTGTTTCTTTTGCTCAAATAGCATTACAAAAAGCTTATTTCTCAGGTGAGATCGGTGAGTGCGCGTGCAATCCTAGGCACACGTCTCAGAATGCTTTCTATAGCAACCGGAACTTCTCACGGCAGATGCCTTGATGCATTTATCGGCAACATAACATTTGCATATGAATGTTTTGTACTATTTAAAATTTTTAGTTTGTAGAGAGCTGCGTTATAAGAAGAGACGTGATAATGCGACCATGGGTTCAAAACTCAACACACATGTGCTCATAAAACCTTATAAATCACCAACTAAAATGTTTTAATCACTGTGAGATCGGTGTAAAAAGTCTACACTGCATTTAAACAAAACACGCATTTTGATTGGTAATCACAGTCATACATCATTTCGTGACGACAGACGCAATAGGACACTGTCATTATGTTTATGCCCACTAGAGGGCGTGTACCTTTAAAACCTAAATACACTGTTGTTTTTTGTTGGAGGACAGGCTCGTCAAAACACTAAAATTTATCAGAATCTAGTTTCAGTTTTGATCTAGCTCCATGTTCTGACTCTAATTTCAATACAATTTGCTGCAAAGACAATACAAAATGTGTCATTTCTCCTATAATCCCGAAGACTGTGACTTGTTGAGCCCGTGACAAACAGAAATCAGAAGATCCTTGATGGAGAGACTACAATAATCTACTTGAAGAAAGATTTCAGAAGTCATCGGAATAAACCAAATATAACAATTTATTATTGGTCATGTAAGGTTGTATACCATTTACATAAACAATTAGAAGCCAATTCAGACTTAAATGATACATAAGTGAATAACATATTGCTCAAAGATTTAATTGAGGAATGCACACCTGGCTTTTAGAAAATACATAGTACAGAGTGTAAGACCACACACCATGCTACAGGCTTGGCTACAGAATCGAGATGACTGATTTGCAACTTTCCTTTACATACCCAGACCAAACAAAGAAATCTTGAGATAAGTTGTAAAAACATAAAATACGATTCTGAATTCTTTAGATATAGTAGATGCATGGTAAAAGTATAGTAACTTTAATTCTTGGCACTACAGTCAACATTTTTGTGATCTGGGCCACAGGCCAAGGAGGGACGGATGGGTGAAGGGACAAATAATCTTTTTTTCAGATCTTCCTCCCAGATCAGAAAGTAAATGTTGTTCTTATGTGGGATGTGTGCTGCAAGAGTCCCTGAGTTTTTGGCTTCACAAGGAACAAGGAAAAAAACTGTTTGTTAGTGAGAACTGGACCTTAAAATAGTCTTGTGTTTGTATTTGTATTTTTGCTTGAAAGCATTAAGACCTTTTTTTTATATACATGTACACCAACAGCATTTGGCTAGAAAGATTCTGATTCGTTTTACACTAAAGAGCATGCTTTCCATTCGAGGAGACTGTTCTGGATTCCTGCTTGGTTTACAAAAAGCTGAGACACTGAAAAAAAGATGCTTTGCTTAACCATTTTTATGCTTTTTCCAGTAAGTAATTTGTCCGGTGGTTTATATTTCAGCTTTGATTAAGGAGCAGAAGTCTGTTCTTCTTCGGGTAGAAGGTATGTCACATTGGCAGAAAATTGGCTGGCTGGGATCCACTGCCACGTCTCAAGATCTGCATCACTGCTCTAGCTGTAGTTGAAAAGTCTTCACTTTGAAATGAACATCTGAATTCTGCCAATGATTAAAGAGACCACACTCACTTCATCCATGGCCTCTTGTGCCTTATTGCTATAATGGACTCTTTCAGCCTTGAAAAAGACACTTAACCCCAAGTCGTTTACCGAGTCACCTCGAAAAAAGTCCTCATGTGTCCTTGTTGAGAGTGAGACATGTTTGTTAATGCCAATACATAAATAGGAAAGTCTTTACCGTCTCTTATTTGGATTCAAAAGTCACATAAAAATGTGAAACCACTTTCTTTTTTTAGTAGAAACAAGCACGCACACACACATCCATACTCAAACCTTACTTAACTGATAAGAAAATTAGGCAGGACTTAATTTAAAGCAACTTTCACTCCTGATTTTGTTGGAAATCGTTACAGAGAAACAGCAGTAGCTTCAAAGCTTGATAGTCATGCTCTACATTCACTTTTGTTGTATGAACAAGAGCAGGCTAGTCACATCAAGATATGAGTAAAGTTTGCAAACTAACTTTGATGTTTGCTTAACAAAAGAAAATCTCAGTGAAAATCGATGGGACTTTTCATAATTTTTCAATAAAAAGCGAAAGTCGATCTGCTAGATACCTGTGTGATTGTTTGTCTGTCTTTTATTATTGTGTCGACCAAACAAAAGCAATTTAAACCGCGTGTCAGTCTGGAGCCTATGATTTCCCACAGTTTTGCTGCTCGATTTACTTGTTTATACAACAGCTGCGTTCTTGTGATATTTAAAAGCAATCAGAATATGCTCCAGTAAGAACTGATTAGTAAACACACATAAACAGAGCAGCTCTGTGCATTATCACCAGCTGTTACCTGCACTGTGCTATCTTTATTTAGCAGACTTCTAACACACACACACGCACGCACGCACGCACGATATGAAGTGTGATCGTTTTAAGAGAAGTTGCACTGATATTCACAAATGCTCTGGTTGGTAAAAATACTTTCAGTTTCCAAATGAGACATTTTTCCATCACCTGTGCGTGTTTGTACCTGTTCAGATAACAGCCTGCAGCACCTTTAACCTGATCCTGCTATTTGTTCACCATTGTTATTCGTCTTTTGAAAGAGATGTAATTGCTCAATTCCAGATTTTACATTTAAACAGACAATACAATTTTGGTTAGGGTGTATTATTCAAAGAAACTCAATGCAAGCTCATGTAGCAGACACATTAAGCAGATACATGCCGACATGGATAAGGTGTTCGCAAAACACCAGACTAAATAAGCAAACGACCCATTCAGTCTAGGTCATGATCTTATTTTTTGTAATGCTGAACCTATCCAGTTCATGGTTGTTTTAACATTTCGGCACTTCATTGTAATGTAAAACTATGTTGAGAAGCAGGACAGGAAGGTTTGAAGATTTGCTGCTGATTTACAGGCCATGAAACATGTTTGCGTAAGCATCTTTCTGCCTGTTTATGAATACTGTAGAGACAACCTCACAGAATTGCGTGAAATAACCACGAACTCTTAATGCATAATTCCGTGTTAGTTTCATGTAATGACCGAAAATTGCGTGAAACTACCACGTAAAAGATTACAATGTAATTCAGTGACAGGCATCAGCCGTGATCC
>JAUMHP010000062.1:17437019-17451667 GCA_032361065.1 Enteromius trimaculatus
GGTGTGTTTGATTAGAGTTAGAGCTAAACACTGCAGGACACCGGCCCTCCAGGACCGAACTTGGTGATCCCTGCCCTAAACCCTCTGATTTAAATATTTCAGAGTCAGCGGGCAGCATGTCAGCCCTGGTGTTTGGCAGACAAAACAAAAGTAAACATTCCTGTTCTCTCTCACGTTTATTTTGAAATCTTTCACTTGCAAAGTCAATAAACTCTATAATTATATATTAGAGCTCATGAGGGTTTTCCATTATTGAATGGACTGTTTTCTCCCTTGCATTTGATCAACAGGTTCTTCTGCTTTATTACCCAAAATCACAGCTGTCACTCGAAGAGCTGTCATTCACTTCCTGGGAGTGAGACAGGAGAGTCATACCTAACATGCGATTCGCGATGTGTGGTCATATTTTCCCGCCATGGAGCCTAATAGCCTTCTGCCACTTTAAAAGAGACTTTACAAGAGATCGCTTCTCATAAGAGCTGCTTGAGTGTGATCTAATGACACTGCAAGACCAAAAAAATACTTCTCAAGATCTCTTTCAGCCATGGCAATCATTGTGGTTACTGTGTTTTAAAAATAATATAGACATTTACTGTTCTGAATGATTGTCTCGTTTTTAAAATGTTGAGACATTGGAAAAGACATTTGTTTAACCTTTTGTCTTTGAAGACATTTATTAACATCAGGGTTATATTTCAGCTTGGAATGAAACAGAAGAAATCTGATGTGTGTCACATTAACGGAATATTTTTATCAACCACGTGAATGGATGTCTGGTACCACTAACATGTGTCAAGATCAGTAACACTGCTGTAGCTTTGGAGAAAAAATAATATAATATAGCTTGCTACTTCAACCACACAAGCTCAATTCTGCCTCCAGCTAAAGAGACTGCATTCACTATATCCATGGCCTATTGTGCCTTATGGCTATTATAGACACTTTCACCCTTGAAAATGATACAATCATTCAGCGAGTCACCTTGAATCAGCTCACAGGTGTTTCCAGGTTTCATAATAAATCAAGATTATAATAGATAGCAACCCGCCACAGGGCTTTTTGATGGTTCTGCAACAACAAGGTTTAACAAGGTTTGTTATCCAGAAACTACTGTTTATCATTGTTTTTTTAGAATGTGTGGCCTGTGCCATTCTATAGATAGTCATGGTCTACATTCACTTTTGTTGTGTCAACAAGAGCAGATTAGTCACAATATGAATAAAGACTGTGAATACTGTAAGTTTGTTGTTGGCTAAAGAAAAGCTTTTACCTCTCAGTGAAAGTTACAAAAGATATGAGAAAACAATGAGAAAATGAAAAATGCATCAGAAATACTACAATTAGTTGTTATTAAATTACAAAAAGCTGCAAGTATTTAACATTACATTTTGAAGTACAACAATAGTAGCAAAGGTGCTGTACTGGATAAACTGGTATCACTTTATCTTAACGTGTAATTATACCGAGTTATTACCTAATTAGTATCTTAGTAGTAGAGTACTCACATGAAGTTAACTACACTTAGCATGCAAGTAAGTTAATAAAATAAGATAAAGAAACGTGCGTTTAGGGGCATTAACATCCTCAAAAACTGCACACACGGTGAAATCTGCACCCATTGGGATGCCGCAGAGATTGGGACCCGTGGCATGGCACAGGAGCTCTACGGCGCCCCCTGGGACACAGTCACAAAACTTGCTGTATTTCTCACACATACCTCCATATGTAACTAGGTCATTTCTCAGTAAAATAAAGTGTTACCGAAAAGCTTAGAATCAGCCAAGATAATCACTGCATAGCTGAAGTTAAACATGATACGTGAGTGAAACTTCAGTGAAACTGTTGGTGCTTTCCTGTGCTAACAGTGTAAACAGGTTTTGCTTAGGTTAATAAGATAAGTAAAGAAACATGCATTTCCTTCACTGCTCGTAATTTTGGGATTTTAGAAACAAATTAAGTGCCCAAACAGCTGAAAATTTTAGAAATCAACTTATTAAATTATTTCGTCTGCTGCAGAGTGACACAGACCCCTGCATGTTTGTTAGCTTGTCTTCAGTGTGTCAATAAAACAATTTAAACAGCGTGTTAGTCTGGGTCCACTGCGTTCTTGTGCTATTAAAAAGTCATCCAAATATACTCCAATAAGAACTGTTTAAACACACATAAACAGAGCAGCTCTGTTCAATGTCAACAGGTTTAAACTGCAAAAACACCTATGTAATATAAGATTGTGATAATATGTTTTAAGAGTCAAGAAGTTGCACTAATATTTATAAATAGTGTACTTCGTTTCAGTTTCCAAATGAGGGCATTTTTCCATCACATTAACAGGTTCGCACTTGTTCAGATAACAGCCTGCTGCACCTGATCATGGTATTTGTTCACCATTGTTATTTAGTCTTTTCAAGTGGACTTCGCTTAATTCCAGATTTTATTTTTAAACAGACAATAAATGTTTTATTTAGGGCGTGTAATTCAAAGAAACTCAATGCAAACTCACTCACGTGGCAGACAAACAAAGCAGACACACGCTGACATGGCTAACATGTTCTGAAAAGACAAGAGATTAGATAAGCAAATGATGCTGTTCAGTTTAGGTCATGTTTTTATTTATTTAAAGCGAATCAAAAACTTCAATCAAAGTTGGCCTAAAATCTAAAAACAAAAGTTCTTTTTTGTGTTAGGCAACTTTGATTAACTTTTGTGATCCACTTCAAAGGTTGGCTATAGTACATACATGCACACACACACAGACACACACATATAATATATAAATATATATATATATATATACATTAAACCTGCCCGGTTCATTGTTATTTTAATGTCTGCAGGTCATTTTTCATCAGAAGTAAGACCTACATCAACTTGAACAACAAATGCAGAAATGTTAATTCATGCGTTTATGACCTCGAGGTTAGATTATTGTAATGCTTTATTGGGTGATTGTTCTGCACACTGTATAAATAGACTACAGATGTTTCAAAATGCAGCAGCTTGAGTCCTTAATAGAACCAGGAAATATGAGCATATTAGCCCGGTTCTGTCAACACTGCTGTAATGAGGGAGAGCGGAGGCATGCAGATCCAAATGTAAATGTAAACACAGGGTCAGAACAGGCAGAGTAGTGGCAATGGCAAACAGGAGTATCAGAGGTAAAAACACAAGAATAGTCCAACGGGCCTAGCAGTGGTCGGGCAAGAGCAAGAGTCCGGGGGCAGGCAAGGTCAAGAACGATAATCCAGAACAGAGAAAACACAGGGAACACAAAAGGCTTAGAAAGGGGGAAACACAAGCTACTTCCACAATGATCAGCAACAGTAAACAGACAGGCCGGTCTTTAAATACACCAGATAACGAGATTCTCATAACTCTGCGGGTGGCAGATCTTTTTTCTATTCAGCACCCAAACTCAACAATTTACCTAACGCTGTTCGGGAGGCAGGCACACTCTGTCAGTTTAAATCTAGATTAAAGACACATCTCTTTACTCTGGCTTACACATAACACACTGATACACATTTATTAATCAAATCCGTTTAAGGATTGTTAGGCTGCATTAATTAGATCAGCTGGAACCGGGAACACTCCCCTTAACACACAATGTACTCGTTACATCGTAAAAAGATTTTCATATTCGGAGTATCCCCAGAGAGTAAAATAACTAGACGCTCTGGAATCCTTCTCCCTGCTCTAAGGACACCTGGTACGGACTGTTAGAGACTGCTCACAGGCTTACACATCATTGACACACACACACAAAAACGTACATAGCTTCAGACAATCTCTACCTTATCCCCCATCCCATGCCTTTGTGCGCTTTTACCCTAGCGCAGGAAATCAGATAACTTCTCAAGGAATAGACGAGGACAATAAAACAATTTACCTCTCCAATCTGTGGGAGAGATCTGGAGGAAAGACCATCTGCTCTCTGTTCCCGCACCCATCTCTAGGCCCTCCTTTTCCCCTCTGAGCTAACAGACCAGGTCAATGAAAGATGACTTAGGATAGTTGAGAGAAATGTGCACAATCCAATATATATATATATATATATATATATATATATCTTCAGAATTAATAATCATAAAATATTCATATTTAGTATCATTTGTATTTTCTCATTGTGTTTGAAAATGTAGTCTCACTCTTACATCAGTGGAATAGACCAATAATAAAGATCTCAAATCTGAGGAAACTTCTGTTCCACTGATGAGGGTCTGCCCCCAATAAGGTCTCTGTCAGATGTTAATTCTCTTCCCCCAGGGACAGGTGGCTCCTTGACATCCCGGCAAAAGGCCTGGAGAGCCCTCTGGTTACTAGATTTATGACTGTTTTGTTAGGATCTGAGTACTGGCGAAACATTCAAGGAAGCTTTCTGTAACCAGATCTTCCCGCACGACACCGTGTGTCTCTCTGTTTGCCAGGTATGATGACTCTCTTTGATTTTACATCTTATGCTGATCAGTTGTGTAAACATCTGTTGATATATTCTTTTGAATTGATATGTTGATTGAATGGTTTTAATTGATATTTTACTACGCCTGGCACAATAAACATTATTTCTTGATTCATTTTAGATTGTTGAAACCGTTATTTCTAGTAGGGTGTGCGGAGGCTGAATATCACGGCCAGGATAGTCCAACTGGGGCACAGTTAAATAGAGCAGTGGGCATGTTTTATCTGGGGACTCCTGATTCCTGATATCACTGAAATTAACACATTGGGTAAAACTAGATTATGAAACCATCTCTTTGCGACAAGCTAGCAGTTACGGGATAATAATCCTCCCCGATCCCTGAGTAATTATCAGACTGGCGAGGTTTGTGTTTACGAGAAGATGTTACGGCCGACGTCAGCCCCAGATGGCTCTATAGGTCCCACAAGGAAAGAGTAACAGAAAGTACAGCACGTCCAAAGAATCAGGTCTAAAAATTAAGATAACTAAATTCAAAATCAGCACCTAAATTTAGTTTATAATTTTAGTCTCAGAGAACAAAAAAAATTGGAGTCAGATTCAAACCAGGTAGAAGTTAAAGGTAAATTAAAATTCAAAGTTTTAATAAATGAAGTGTTTTACAGCAGCGCAAGAAAAGCCATACACGCAGTGTATCGGACCTTTCAACAGTATGTCTTGTGATTATGTGCTCTTATGTGAGTAACATTTTGTGTACAGTATAAAAGTTTGAAGATACAGAAAATTAAAAAAATATATACATTTTTTTTTTTTTCCCACTCAACAAATCAAGACCATTTTGAGGTCTGTGAATAATGAGGATATTTATACACTCTAAGGAAGCTGTACAAAAGTTGCAGTACCCTTTCAAAGCATACTAATATTTACACTTTAGGTATTAATATGGAACTTTAAGGTACTAATATGTTAAACAAGGTACAAAGATATATCCTTTGAAAAGATCTATGAGTGAGATCATTCAATGTAATTATACAGTAGTCTGATTAAACAGAACATATACAGCTTAAGATAAGAGTACAAGAGTAGGTGGGATAACATAGACAGTTATGATTCCTCTAAACACTTTTATCAACACTGGTGCTACAATAAACATGCTCAATGGTTCATTATTGCGAAACAAAACTGCTAGTACACAGTTCTGCATGCTGCTTGCTGTTTGCTGTCATTTCTTTTCAGGCAGAATCAGCTGGTTTATAGTCTTTCTGGAGTCGACACGGGATTGTGGGATTGTACTTCTTATAAACGATTAACATCATGATGATGAACACAATTGCACTGAGCACCGTGACAGTGACCTCAGATGTCGTCAGCTTTGTTTTACCTTTGATGAAAAAACGAATAAAAATGATCTGTAATGTCTATAAGTAAATTCAGACTCTATGACATAGTCAAAGCTAGGAAATTCAGACTTATTTATTTTACACTGTATGTTAGATACATCTGGTTTGTCGTGATCTACGTATGGACTTTGCTCCTGAATGACTTAAGTTACAGAACCATAGTAAAATAATAAAATAATGAAATATGAATATGGTAAGCAATACCTTTCCTAACAGCGTCTGGAATGGCTCCACCAGACTCTGTAAACAGATTGGCAAAAGGTCTCGAGGTCAACAAAATAAAACAATTTGGAAGCATCAAAACAATAAATACCATAACCATGTACGACTGTGGCCTACCTGTTACATTAACAGTGAATTCTGCTACCTCTATTCCACAGCTTGTTTGCAGAAAGAACATAAATTTTGCTGTTATATTTTTACTTGGATTATAAACACATGTGGCTTTGATGTTTTGTTCACAGGTCCCATTAGAAAGCTCCTTTTTGTGGATTTCTTTGTTGTTTTCATCCTTAAACTTGTACATTTTAATGCAGCATTGATCATCTTCTTTAATGCAGTTTAATGAGATGTTGCAAGTGAGCGTTAGCTCTTCACGCACAGCTCCAGTCACATCAGCACAGCTGATGATACATAAATCTGAAAAATAACAGTTCACCTATTAAATACATTAAATAAAGGTCAATTCAGTTCAGTTTGAATTATTAAAATGTCAAATGGACTAATAGAGGTGTATCATAGCATAGTATTATACATAGAACCATGTGAAAAATCTTCATTATATGCCCCCTTATCATAATTTGCATGAAAAGGAATTCATGTTGGCTATTTACTGCCCCTTTGGTGTTTTCTAAAGCTTTAGGAGGCAGGATGCTTTTTCTTCCCTTTGGCAATAGATTCATTCTCATTCATCAACAACAATTCAATCAAAGAATGTATTTAGTCTAGACTGTTTAGTCTAGTGTTTATTGCATGGTCATTTAAAAGATGAAAACATCGCTTTTATTTTTCCTTTCTTTATTATGTGCCTCAGAGACGTACTTTTCTGCTCCTCTCTTCTCACCCTCCACTTCCATTTAATGGGGGACAAAAACATATAAACATAGGGAAATAATTTCCTCTGTCTGGGAAAAAAAACAGCCCTTGGCAAAATGTAGCATATGGGTCACTCTGATCCAAAGTGGAAAGAATGTGCAGAGAATAAGTGCTTCTTACCATCGAGTCCCACACAAACAGGTGTGATAGTCCAAAACAGTATCATGGTTTTCACAGCACTTACTTCCATGGTTTTGCATCTGCAACAAAAGAATGCCATTTATACTTAAACCTCTTCATCTAATGATATGCTCTGACCACAAGAAGAGCACTGAACAGAACCCAAGCAGTCTGCAGTCCAGTATTCATTACTCTAGATTAAAAAAGCAGCAAACCTGCAATAAAACATCATAATACTGAAAGCATGTTTAAAACAGTACTTAAAAAAGAAATGCTGCAAGGATTTGTACGTGTATTAGGGTCCTGGATATCTTGTGTGCTTAGCTTGCTTGCTAAAAATAAATAGCATGTGACACATCTACATGCATGTGCTGTTCAAAGCTTTCTGAATTGGTCATTTGGCCAAGTTGGCCAGTTGATTCTCATGCACAGCTCACAGAAACTAAGACAAGCTTGACAAGACAGTTTACCGAAAGTACTTGGCAAACAAAAACTGTACACAGTGTTTTTTTTAAGCTAGTAATTAGACATAACGATACCTACCCAAGAGTAAAAATGATGGCTTGCAGGTTTTATATAAGCTGAAATTTATAACTGAGCTGCCAATGACATGCCAAAAACAAACAGAGCAGCTTTTGCCTCAAACTAGTGCAAGTGCTCATAATTACGTAAGACTAGTTTCAGTTAATCCAACGCAGATGTCCGTCAATTGCCCTTTTAAATATTGTAAGGACGTTTCAAAGACACACTGTGTTCATTCTTTTAAGTTTTAAACCATTGTCAGTTTATAGAACTTCAACTATTGCAATAATAATTTAGATTTATGAGTACATAAATACACATTTGATCTCCTAATGCATGTGTTTAAATCAAAGGTTAAAATAAGGAAGTCTATTAAGTGGTAAAAGTAGTGTTTTCTTAAGTAGTTAAATTTTAATATAGAAGAGTTATTGAGCACTTACAGTCTGCGTGTCTTCTCTTGAGAATTTGAAGCACTACTGCCAATCCTTCACTTTCATTTTCCAAATGACACGAACAGCTTCCGCAATTTGTAGTGATTCCATCATTCATCAATGACGTGATTTAGGATTTGTAAACACAGATGAACACAAATAAACACAATCAAACAAACAATCAAAGCTGTTCTCTCAGAAGATAAAGTTCACGAAGCATGAGGAAATGTTAGAGAAATCTTCACAGGGCTATACAACACCTGCACAGTTTATAGTCATTCAAAAACTGCACCAAACACCAAAAATCAAGGCAAGGCAAGGCAATTGCCTTCTCAGATGCTTAGATGAGAACTTAAGAACTGAAATGTCAGTAAATCTGTATTTCATTTAATGCCAGATAGCACTTAAATACTGTATATGATTAATTTCATTCACATTGCATGCACAGCCTATGTGTCACAGCTATCTGTCATTAGTCTGATTGTTTATTGTGTGAATGAGTGATGATGAAATTATTAAGCATGCCTGAAAAAAACGAAACAAAAGCTCTGTGGTGATTCAGAAAAAATAAAGAAGTGAAGCAAGATTTCAAGAAGTTACTGAATTCACAATAAACTTAAAATCACTTGTGTTTTCAGAGCTGCTTCTGTTCTGCATCACTGAATCATTATTTTCCTGCTGATCACGGTAAACTACTTAGAAGTGGTCTTTATTTTATAAAGCGCTATAGAACTAAAAGATTTGTGTCAATGGAATTAAAAGTGAATTGAAGTAGTCATTATTTCTGTTGTGAAATCATTCAGTTCATCTGCTTTGTTTACAGCTGCTGCATTAGCACACGATCAGTGGTGGTTTTTTGTTGTCTGTCTGCTGTTGGTGGAATGATGCTTCTCATGTCTATGAATACTCGTCACGTGACAGCACTTTGCTCACGCAGGTCTCTTTCTCGGAATATAAATAATTTCTCAGAAGTTAACTTCTGTATCTCACACTCAAATAGTAAACAATGGAGCACCTTAGCAACAGGTCATGGTTTTGATTTTACTAACCGATTACATATAAATCTTTACGAGATTTACTGCAGAGTAATATTATAAAACTTCTCTTATACAAATAATAAATGCATACGTGTTTCACCTACTTTACTAGATTAACTGGTATAACCCGGCCATAAACGAAGGATACAAATATTCATCTTTAGAGATCAAGTCTTCTTAAAACACACTGTTCACACTGTTAGGAAAACGCACTTGCGAAATCCTAAGAAAAAAAGAAGAACAAAACCAAAACACATTTTTTGTGTTTGAGAGTCACTGACTAAAGAGATCAATGATATACTTGTTTCCCAGAAAGAAGTTCTATATATCGTGGTGTTAAAATGAAGCTTGTGTGTTTCACGGTCACTCACATACGATCCTCACATGATTATAAAGTGCTCTGGGTATACAGAAATACACAATAAAACGCTATATAAATGCCTCATATCACATCTTATGAATGATCACTGTTGACCTCATCCTGTTTAATGCATAGGTACATCCTCTTCTGGAGTTCACAAGATCTGTTGAAGTAAAGGATTATCATTGTGATGATGATGAAACAGCCCACAGCTGCTGCGATCAAAGAAGCCTTAAATCCAAGACAGAGATGGTGGTCAAAAACAGGCGAGGTCGGTAACAACAGGTCGAAACACAGAGAATAACACGGAGTAGAAAACAACAGGGTTGACAGTGCAATGGACCATGGAGACAGAAAAACACTTCCGGGCTTTATACACATGTAACTAGGTCAGAGGGTGGAGCCAACAATCAAACACCAAGACAACAAAGGAGTGGGCAGAGACTTAAGTTCATTGATGAGAGTCCATGAATGAAAACAGACATTTCATGGAGAGCTGGAGAGCCATCCAAAGTCCTGCTGGCACATCCAGCTGATCCTAACAAGCAGTTTTAAGAACTCCCGAACTCCTAAGGGAAGACAAAATCAATGATATGTGGGTTAAGTCAGCTGTGAAAGTTAAAAAATCAGCATGCACCTAAGATTTTCCAGTATCTGATTACTGATTAATAAATATAATGGTAATTATTTCAGGTTCAGAGAAACTCTTAACTGCAGTGTGCTTCACTCTGACGGTCTCTGCGGCTCACATGAGCACATGCTTTTCTAATCTTACACTTGCAGCTGTTAGGGGCACCAATGTCATAGCTGCAGTAATCCCCCCTTCTATAAATATGCTACCAAAACATATCAACACTCGCGTTATCCCCGGGAGTTCCCATCTAACACACCCATCTCCCAACCCCTCCCATTTTACTATCCCAGAAAAATCCCATCATTTGCAGCGCGTTCGTGTGTTTGCAGCGCCACTCTGTGTTTTGTTGCATTGTGAGAATTTGCAGTTTGAATGTGTTTTTTTCTGTTTGCGTGTGATTTTTTTTTCTGTTTGCATGTGTTGTTTTTTTTCTGTTTGCAGCATGTTGAGCTCTCACCGTATTATATGGATAATCACATCATCATATTTTTCCAAGGTTGTCCAGCTGTCCAGACCCTGTATGAAGCACAAATCTCAACACATCTGAATCTGGCAATCTACAACAGTTTTGCTGGTGATTTCTGCAAGGTAACCTACAGTATACGCTGGAAGTTGTACCACTGCCAAAAAAATTTTGATAGCTTCGCACCCACATTTGTAGCCTACGCAACCCAGGCAATGAATGGTTCTGTGAAACAAAGCAGAGCCAATGTTATACCATGGTTATACAGGACGCGAGCTGTGTTCTGGAGCACCCGCTTCAGATGTTATCACTCGATTGAGTGGGCCGTTATCAGTCGTTATCATCCCATTCATATGGGTCAGAAGGAGCCTGCTGCACCTACTGGTAAAACTGAAATTAATTTTTATACCGATTAGATTATGTTTACACCTACCCCAACCCTAAACCTACCCTTTACTACGATACAAAAACAGTATTATTGTCGTACAGTGTGACCAAAAAAACGGTCGATTGATGATAACAGCCTTCTAAGCCTACCAGTAGGTGCAGCATGCAGCTTTATGTGAAAAGAGAGATAAAACACAAGGTTTTAATAACTAAAAATGATCTCGCTCCGTTCACGCACTAACATCTCATTGAGAAAACGTCCCGTAGCATGACGCAATCGATCACGAGATACAGAAGAGCTAATGGCGTTTCACAACCAATGTTGATGTAAGGATTCTTGTAGAAGCTTTTTTTTTTTAAATCGCGCACAGACTCAATCTTTTTCTTTCTTTTTTTTATAATGCAAATAAAAAATTTGACAATGTTTACATGTACTGAATACAAAGACCCCTGAACCAAACATATAACATACAGTATACATAAAAAACATAAGGCACTTACATCAGGCAGATATAGAAACAGATAACAATCTGATGACTTCCGTATGTCTGTGAGTATGTGTGTGTGTGTGTGTGTGTGTGTGAATGGGCCTCATTTACTCGGATATTAGAACATGAGTGAAGACTTTTAAAGGCTAAATATAATGTTAAGCAAACCATTTGTATGCTGTGTAAAATGAACGGCAATGGCCAAATGTGTTTTTAAATTAAAGTTTACATATACAATACATAATTTTATAAATACTTATTTTAATTTTTGTTCTGTTCTGAATACTGTTAAATGTACAATATTTGTTGTAGAGTGAGGAAAAGAGGCTATCTTGTTTATATTTACTAATATAATGTAGGTTTTCTTACACAAAAATAAGGAAATGCATACAGATTCTTCACCCACTTAGTTTAACTGATATACAGTATCATTCCCAACATAAATCTAGATATTCATCTTTAGAGAGTATCACATATATTTATTTATTTCAGTGTTATTTAGTGTTTACATGTATATAAAAATAAAAGTGCATAATTCACCCTATTGGAAAAACACATGTGCAGAATATTTAAAAAGCATTTCCAAACCTCATTGTCCTAAACTCGCATTTATTACAAACATTTTTGTTTAATCAGAAAAAAAAGAGCAAAACCAGTTTGAGTTTTGCAGCTTCCTCTAAATTAAAGTCAGATATAAATATATAAAATATAAATATATAAACATGTATAAAACCGGGTTATATGAGATACATCAGTAACATCAGTTCAGTGGACTTTAAAAAAAGCTTGTGTTTCATGAGCACCATATAAAAACACAAAAAGCTCAATGGTTTTGTGTTGCTGAATCAATATTATATCACATCTTCAGGATGATTACTTTCGTCATTATTATGGTTGATGCACAGAAGCATCGTTTTGTGTAATCCAGAGCTTTTGAACCTCCTCACACACTTGATTGTCATTAAGATGAGGATGAAGAGGATGATGACGGATAAGCCCACGGCTGTAGGAATGACTGGACTGTTAGGTCCAGGATTCTTAGATTTGTCTTCAGGTTTATCTTCACGTTTAGCCATCTTTGATGGCTCTGAAAGAGGAATTCATGTTTAATGTTTAATGATAGTGTTAAAGTCGTGAACTCATCTTCAGTCTATCAGCCTGCAGACAGTCAGATTCTCCACACAGACCTTCACAAACACTTCTGCTGCTGAGAATCTGATCAAATCTGTGCTTCTCTAAAATCACTCTGATAGTAATAACTTGAGAGATGTGTTGCTATTTAGAAATCATGATCATGCAACAGTTAGGCCATAAACATTTATTGAAATCTAAACAAAAGTATTACTGTACCTGTTATGTTCACAGTGAATTCTGTTGTTTTCCATCCACATGCTATCAGAAAGAATCTGAATTGTTCTGTCATTGCTGTAGCTGGAGTGTAGCTGCATGAGAAGTTTCTCTGATCACAGGAGCTCTTAGGAAGCTCTTGTCTACAGATATATGAGTCATTAACTCTCTCAGGGTATTTAAACTTATACTGTTTAACACAGCAGTCAGTCTCCAGCAGTGTGACGCTGCAGGTGAGATTTACTTCTGTCCCCACAAAACCAGTCACTTTCTCACAGCTTACACTGATACCTGAAATATAATAAAAAATATAAAAAAGATATTTATTTTTTTACCTCATGTGTAACTGTCACATCCTCACAAGCAACTGATCCTGGATCAGTCACCAGCACACAACAACCAGTCTCTCCTGAACTTGACCTAGTTACCCGATCACAATCACCTGTTCCCAATCACTCACCTTAAAAGCTCAGCGTTGGCTGAGCTCAAGGTCCTCTACTGGAATCCTTCTGTGAGATCGCTCTCTCTGTTCTCTCTGTTGCCTCTTTGATGAACTTTGTTACCTTGCCCAAAAAGACTGAGTATTGCTCTTTAACCCTTTTGTTGAAAAGTTTGCCATGGGACTATGCTTAGTAAATTGTTACATACCTCAGTTACTCACCTGCAACAAGCAACTTACCTGTGTTGTCTTCCTTCAGCTTGTTTATTGAACCGGAGCTTTTGAGTTATCTTACTTAAATGACTTACCTGAGTTACTTACCTGCATCGCTCCTGTGTTTACACTACCAGCCTGTTGCAAAATAAAAATACTTACCTGTGAAACCTATCTATCTGTGTCTGCCTGGGTGACTGAGCGTAACAGTAACACAATGTTTTTATGTTAAAAATCTATTGCTCCCAGAACATAATGGTTTTCTCCTTCTACAGGTACAGATATGCTTCGAAGATTTTAATTTTTTATTTTAATTTTTTTCTCCAATCTATTCCAACGGCTGTGTCACGCTGGTGTAAAGGCAAAGCACAGAGAGAGTCGTCATAGCAATTTTAACACGGAGAAACATGGAGGATCAGAATACACACAGTATACATATACAGGAACCAACTTATCGTCACAGGGGAGAAAACAAAGAGCACATGGGGAAATGACAACGAGAATATCAAAACATGTAACAAGCTGATGTCCATGCCTTAATTATAGGAAGGGACTTTACCTGTGTTTAGGACACAACCCTGGGGCCTGTTTCACAAAACCGGTTTACCAAATAAGCCAGGTTTATTTATGTTAATCTGACTTATTGTCAGTTTATTTGGTTCAAAATAAGTCAGACTAATTAAAACAAGCTTGGTTTGGTAAACTTGTTTTATGGAACAGGCCCCTGGATGGATCCTCCCCTAGAGTTATACAGCCTAAAGCAGCTACAAACATTAAGAATTTCTGTGATCAGTTTGGACAATTAGACCCTTGGTGATTTTCTCATTGTCTGAGATTTGTAGTCTCTCTTCTAAATTATCTCACACATTGAGTTTTATAAACAAATTTCAGGAGGAACACGTACAAACGATTAGCCAGTAGTTGCCAAGCCTCTCTCCTCCGCTTTAAATCTCGCTCACTTTTTTCCTCTAGCATCTTCGTTTTTTGCATCCCACCGCCTTCCCCTCACAGCCTTCCGCAAGTCTGATTCTCTCACCTTTATCAGCTTGACAGACAGCAGTAAAGGTCCAGACCGGAATGAACAGCAGCACAGCATGTATTACACTATTCATGGTTGTGATTCTGCAAAATTGAAAAAAAAAAACACTGAAATAATACTTAAAGGGTCACAACACCCTAAAACACTTTTTTTTGAGTTGTTTACAGATACATATGCTGTTCATTGCTTAAAACAGTAATATATGTCACTAAAAATGTTACAAAGTGGAAATTGGTCATTTTTGCGCTTTTTGCGACC
>JAUMHP010000062.1:17451767-17462485 GCA_032361065.1 Enteromius trimaculatus
CAGCATTCAGAGCGCCGTAGAGAGACCCCGCAGGTGAAAGTGACTTCTTCCCCCACAGATCCAGTCACATCATCACAACTCATGAAATCTGAAAGATAGTTTATTATTCATGTCATATGTTATATATATAATGTTTATTATTTTTCAATACAGTGATGTCACAAGATGAACTGTAAATGTTGTTATATCTGTATGACTATTTTATTTTTACTTTTTCTTGCTGGAAAGAGTTCATTATACAGTAAGTACAGAAAACTATTCCCAAAATCTAACAAAAAAAATTGTGTTTACATCAAATGCAATGTCTTAATATTTTCTTGCAGACTAAATATAGTAATGTATAATATTGCAATAATTATACAAATAATTAAGGCACTAAAACAGACCAGGTCTGTGTGGCGCTTCACTACAAAAACTATAAAACACTTATAAAACCAAGACAATTAAACTTCAGGAATTTAAATATGTCTAGTTTTGAAGCAAAACTGAGTTTCTCCTGCTTTAGTGCAAATGATACAATGATTTTGTTTTCTTTTCACAATTGTCACAATTTTTATTTGTAATGAATTATGCAATGTATGCAAGTAAAGGATTTCATCTTAAATATTTCATTCATCAAGAGCAGTTTTCCATGAGTAATCTAGAAGAGTGGTCAATCATTATAATGGAGTATATAAAATGACATGCTAGTTAGAAGCTTTAATAACTGTATTTTCTGGTGCAGTAATATCAATGCTATCTGATCAATAACTATAAAATAATATACCTTTCTTGACAGAAGTGACAACTGCAGGTTTAATGAGCCATGTTAAATAAACCACTGTTAGATTTGAAATGCACTGACAGATTTATAATCAACAGTGTTATGTGCAGTACCTGTTGTGTTCACAGAGAACTCTGTTGTTTTTACTCCACACATCGTTTGCACAATAAATACAATCCTTTGCTTCTTTGCTGTAGTTGGAGTGTAGCTGCATGTGAGGCTGTTACTCCGATCACAGGAGCCCTCGGCAAGCTCATGTTTACAGATTGTTGAGTCTTTATAGCTCTCATGGTTTTGAAACTTATACATTTTAATGCAGCATCCAGTGATCTGTAGAGAGACCACGCAGGTGAGATTTACTTGTTTCCCCACAGATCCAGCCACATCCTCGCAGCTTACACTGAAGGAACCTGAGACATAACAATATAATAACTTGGCAATCACATGGGAATCACATGATGAACAATACGTGCAAAATAAAATACACAACAAACATGAACTAACTGCAAAACATATCACACTCAGTGGAAGGCTTCCTAACAGAACACCCACCCAAACCCCAAAACAACATAAAACTCTACTCTACTGAGCTCTAAAATCACTCAAAATCTTTTCACAGTTCTGAATCTCTATTCAGTTTTTACTAAATATTAGTTGTTTTATACTATTTATCTAAAAGATCCAGCAGTCTTTACTGCACATGTAATGGTGAACTAGTTGCAAAACTGTAGTATAATTATATCATGAAAAAAGAGCTTGATTGTATACACACATTAATTACATGAATTACTCCTTGACCGAAATGAATTTCTCTTACTGTTGTGCAATGCTTTATATCATCTTATATTTTGTCCTCCTCTAAACCACAGTTTACTTCCTTACCATCATCATCTTCAGCTCTACAGACAGCAGTAAAGATACAGAGCAGAGTGAACAGCTGCACAGCATCCATTGATGTGATTCTACAATAAAAAAGACAAAAAAATTGCAATTAGGACTAACAATGAAGTACCAGAGTATATACTGTAGATAATGACTTTAAAAATGGTTTACTGAAAGCTTTTACGCTAACTTACAGGCTGTAGGTCTTCATACGGTTCACGTTTATTCCACATGAGCACGACAAGTTTCAGTATTACTCAACTTGAAGCACACTAAGAAGTGGCTTTAGATCATACCTATTTTTAGATCGGATGTTTGAGAGAGAGAAAAAGTGATATGCAACACAATAGAGCTTTGATGGTTTAATGTCTAACAGTGATGGAAATCTTTGTTTAATGATTATCTCACACATGAGATTATGGATGGAATAATCATTAAACAAAGATGTTGTGGGCCAGTTATGGGTGCTTTCTGGAGATACCGTGGAGTTGTGGGTAAGTTTTGGTTCACTTGAGGCTTGGTTCTGGTATTCTTTAGGCAAGCAGTAACCGTGGCGGTATGTGGGCCACAACAACAGCCTGAATTCAGCCAGATAAGGCCCACAACCAACTGCTATATGTATAATCAAAATAATAAATCAAACAAGGTTGAACACTAATAACTACAACGAGGACAGGAAAAGCAGTCCTCTCTGGGCTGGACGTGGAAACAGGAGCCCTCTTTGGAGAAGGAAGGCCCTCCCTGGATCATACAGTACATGGGGAACCGCAGCTATCTCTCGACTCTGGTCTGGTGCTAGGAAGGGAAACATTCAACGCTGAGCACAGGATACTGGAAACACAGGGTATAAATAAGGGAGTAAACTAGATAATTAAGCACGACTATTAGTGCATTGACTAAACACCCTGAAAATGTCCTTCTTTACAAAAGCTGACGTCTCAAAAATATGTTTTAATATAACTCACTAAGTGTGGAAGTAAAGCATCGATAATCGATCAAGCAATTTAAAGAAGCTGACATGGGACGCTTGGTGTGTTTGATTATTTTGTTATTTATTTCTGTATTCTAGGCCATCATAAAGAGAGGCTGTACAAACACGGTCCTTACAGAACTTTATACAAGCGAACCACATATGAAAGACCGGGAACAAAGTCAAAGAATAAAGAAACTTGAAAGAAATAAAAGAAGTAAACAAAAAACAATTCAGTGTTTCCTTCACTTTCAGTCGATAACAACATCATTTTGTCCCCATTTACATTATAACGAGCTTAAACAAGCAGCAATCCTCCACCAAAGAGTCATCAAACGACAAAACGATGCATATATTCACCTCAGAACAAGACACAAGATGCAAATGAGAGCAGAAGAAGTTCATGCCGTTTATGTACATTCAGGTGCTGCTTAATTAAAAATATAGTTTCATATGATAATCATATTGGTCAAAGACTGATTTTGATCATAGCAGGACACGACAGACGCTCAGCAGTCATGATGTGTGTGTTTGTATATGTGCATATATCGACACACGCTGGACATTAAATCAACATTAAACATGAAAAGTTAACAAATATGCATACAGACACCAACAAAACTAGCAACGCATCAGTGGATCTCTCCACTCTCCTTCTGGTTTTGTATGCTTGTTTTATATGTATGGCTGAAGACAGCGCTCTCTGCTGGTAGAAGAATGCATTGCAACAGTTATTTTATATTCAAATTACACCTGAGCAGAGAATGGCTTTCCGACTTTATGTTCACCTAAAACATGACTGTTCAACATCATGCTCTCTGGATATACAGCGCTGTATCGATAAGGTGGACTATATTATAAGTACCACAGCAGATTTCAGCAGTGAAATCAACACTGGAGGTTCACGGATCGAGTGAATCTCGCAAAACACACCCAGGTTATGATTTCACACCAAAATCAACCAAAAATATTTTTAGTTAAAGGTTTTTTTTATTACAGCAATGGGATATTAAACATGTGCTTAATTGTTATCAATGTCAAAAAAAATATTTTTAATTATTTAATAATAAAAATAATAATGCATTTTTATTTAGATTTTCTCCAACTTAAAGTGGCATTAAATCATAAATAATAGTCCTAAAATGGGCTTTAATATCTAAAACATTTATAAATCAGTAGGACTCCTTTTTAGTTTTTTTTTTTACAAAAACCTTTTTCAATCAGTTATGGTGTTACAGTATTATTTATAATTTTTTTGTCAGTCTAGTACATTGAACAGAACATAAAGAGTATAAACTTATGGGACTTGAAAAATAAACGCATGCATTTGTATAATATGCATAATTATCATGAAAACAGCAATAAAAAAAAATATTTAACAGTCCTAAAAATGTTTTTTAGTTTGACTTTGGAGTGAAATGTGACACATTTTCTTGCGGTATTCACTCAAGTGACTTCACAAGGTTCATAAACAGACATGTTTTTATTCCTCTTGTATAACTATCTGCCCTTCAAACTGACCGTAACGCTGTAAGATACTCGAGACTGCTCGGAGAGTTTGAGCAAATGTTATTTTACACCATATTTACTCATTGAAACATCACGTGATTATCGAAAGGATCCGTGAAAGAGAAACCAATGCTTGAGATTGAAATGCGATGCCAGAATCTCGTCACCATGGTAAAAAACATGGTACATTCAACGGTTTTAAGCACCCAACTCATGGTTTTACAGGAAGCCGCGTGCCGTGTGATTAAACATCCACATATGCGTTGATCAAACAAACAGGCCTATGCTGAATATTGCATGTGGCAGTTTTTGATTTTGACACACCACATTCATTATAAGATTTAAAACATTCCTTAAATAGGTGATATATTTTTGCGCATATACACACTCTCTCTCATCGATTACATAAGAAAGCAATAAGGGGAAGTGCGTCTTAAACACTGACTAACTGCGTTTAACAGGAGAAAGATGACATTCAGCGCGCTGCGTGGGTAACAGGTCCGTTTGACTCATGAACTACACACTGCCAGCCTCCTACCGACTTCAGCTTCTGTTGAACCGAACAAACACGATAGATTGTCACTAGTCAGCCATGCCGTACACAGCAGACAACATTCAGCCAAGAGAATAATGCAGAAAGACAAGGACGAGAAGCTAAAATAGAGCATATTCAAGAAATGAACTATACAGACAAAGATACGCGTCTCAGTTCACGTCACTGCAGAAATCATTCTCTCGTGTTGTTTTTTTGTCTCGTTTCATTCGTTTAATTACATAAACATCCTTAAAATGTGCTTTTGCATATTCTGCTTTCAGAGGAAACTGATTTTTTGCAATTCTCCGTTTTAGGCATAACAGTTTAGTGTGGTTTCTACCTAAAAACTGGAAAAAAAATACAATTAACCTGGTTGCAGAGAATATATCTTCAATTAAGTATATTTTTCTTAACTTATTCAAATTTCCCCCCCATTTCTAAGCATAAATATAACAGTTTAGTGAGGTTTCCACTTAAAAACGGAAAACAAATGCTAATAAACTTAATTCAAGATTTCTTACATTTTTTCCCCTCATTTTGATTTTCATGAAAAATGTACTTTTACATATAACAACTCATTTTCAGAGAATATAGCTTTCTTTCTTGTTTTAAGCACAAATGTAACTAAATTTAAAGAGGTCTGTGCTTGAAAAACTAGAGAAAATATTTTCAGCTGGGTGAGAAAAACTTTATTCAAGATATAATACGCACAATTTATTTCTCAACTAAATAGAACTAAATCTCAAAATGTACATCTGCATATTGAAACTTATTTTATTAGCATATCTTGAATTCAGTTCATTTTTTTTTTTTAGTTAAAGCATGAATCCAACAAAAATGGTTGAGATTTCTGCTTAAAAACAAGAAACTATTTTAATGAACTTCTAGATTCTAGACAACATGCAAAAACCTTTTTTAAACTAAACTGATGTTTTAATCTTCAACAAAAACATCTCTTGAAATGTACTTTTGCATACTGAAACTTGTTTTCAGAGAATATATCTTGAATTTAATTTATTTGCAAACGTTGTTTTCCTATTTTAAGCATACATTAATTAAATTTGCTGAGGTTTATGCTTAAAAACTAAAGGAAATTATAATCTGTAAATAAGGTAAGAAAGCACCAAATTTGGTTCTTAAATAAATGCATCTCATTTTAAGCATGTTTATATTTTTTTTTCAGAAAAAAGACAAAATACTAATTGAGAAAATGAGTTTTGCAGCGTAATAATACTTAGTGTTCAGTGCAAAAGACGTTTTAGGGCAAAACAGGGTTTTGCGGAGCAAACGGATGGTGTATTTAGTGAATATGATGTCCCTGTGCATTATTGTACAAGTACAGATCGCTAATGCTGAGAACAACATGTAGAAATAACTAGTTGCATACAGGCTAGTTTTCTGCTCCTCTACCGCTCATAAACCAAATGAGACGCCCTCATGACACACAACAAGCCTTGTGTGAAAATGCACAGATCCCAGACACCACTCTGACCGTTCGAAGCAGAACTGGCAAATTAATATGCATTGTAAACAAACGAGTTATTTCTAGAAATGCAGAAACTAAAGGCTTTCCAACACGATCATATCTTAAAGGTTCGAAGACGTTTAGGCCCAGATTTGACGTGGTAGTGTGCGATGAAATCGCAAAAGAAACCGAGAACTAGAAGGCAAAGGAAGGTTACGCGTTTCATATTTACGTTCCTCCGAGTCCCAATCACGCTCTCCCGTCCACATCCCATAGCACCTTGTTTTGTGACATCACCCAGCCATCAGCCAATCAGAGAGTCAGATTCAGTCGGAATCAACACCCCTTCCTGATGGCACACAGAGCAGGAGGGCGCACACAGGAAAGAGAGAGACCTCACTTCCTCTCCAGCACAGCGAGCTTCCTGTGGGTGGCGGCGGAGGCTTCACTTGCGGACGGCCTGCCGGTAGCTGTGTCTCTGGCCCTGGCCGCGGGAGCAGCTGTTGTTTCCGGGCGGTTCTTGTGCGCCGGCGGCGGTGCTTTGGCTCGCTCCGTCTCTGGTGCTGCAGGTCATGCTGCTGTCCTGAAGTGTGGGGCTGGACTGAGCTCTCTGGAGCGCACCTTCCTCCAGGAGCATGGCCTCGAACACTGACAGGTCATCGTCTCCACAGCGCTGCTTCGCCCGCAGGAGCATGCTGTACGTCTCGTAACGCGTTTTCTGCGAGAGAGGAACGATTTATTAAAGGGTTAGTTCAACCAAAAATGAAAATTGTCCTGTCTTTTACTCACTTTTGAAGCATCCTACTCTCTGTATAAATAAAAGGTACAAAAGCTGTCATTGGGGCGGTACCTTTTCCAAGGGTACATGTTTGTACTTAGAGGATCCATTTGGATCCATCCACATACTTAAAGTGTACATATTTGAACCTAATAGGTACAAACGTAAACCTTTTGAACAGGTACCGCCCCAGCCGAGAGCTTTTGTACCTTTATTTCTGAGATTTATTTTTATTTTATTGGTTCAATGACTCCTAAACGATTCGTTAAACAATTAATTGCTCCAAACTCCTTTCATTAAAGTGCCCCTATTATTTGAATATGATCTTTTATGCAGTGTGTCATGTAGCTGTATGTGAACATAAACTATCTGCAAAGTTGTGACGCCGACAGTACACGATAAATGTAAACGTTTTTGTCTTAAAAAAAAAAAAGAAAGAAAGTCGATTGACATTCACCTGAACAATTAGTCAGCAATTTGAATCTGTTTCTGTTATGGGCACACGTCACGAAGTAACAGATTTGCATAATGTCCGCCCACATCCTACATCGCAAACAACTTGCCCCGCCCCCAAACAGTACAATTTCCATGTGGATTACATCATGTCTAGAATATGCTGTATACTGCGCTGTCATTCAGTTATGGCAATGGGCGTTTTGTTTTCTGACACACGCTGCAGCGGTAGACCAATCATAAAGGACTGCGTCACCTGACCAATCACAGCAGTGAGGGCTCACAGGAAGGCGGGGTTTAGACAGACTGATTCTTCGAACTGCTTCACAGTCGTTTACGAAACATTTAGAAATACGGTAAAATCAAATCTAGTTTTAGAGAAAATTAAAGTGTCCAAAAGCGGCACCTAGTGGTGAAGAATGATTTTGCAAAGCAAAGTGGGCGGCACAATATTAATAAATAATTTCTCCCAATCTGACGAAGAAACAAACTCATCTTCGTCTTGAATGTCAACGTAGAATTGACCAAAAGAGACATTATGCTGGAAATCCATGTTTGATACATTTAAATAGAAAATAGTTAAATTGTAACACAATATTACAGTTTTTACTGTATTTGTGATCAGATATATGATGATCTTTGTGAGCAGAAGAGACTTCTTTCAAAAACATTACAAAATGTTACCAACCCAAACTTTTGAAGGATAGTGTATATATTTACCTCAAACTCTAGATACTCTTCTCTCATTCGGTACTCCTCAAGTTCACGACCTTTCACCTTTCTGTCAGGCGGATAAGAGCGCAGTTGTGCGAGCTCAGTGGAGATGGAGCGAAATCGAGTTTCATGAGCCTGTACTTGCTCCTCCTACACACACACACACACACTTTATAACACTGCAGTTTATATAAACAGATAGAAGCACACATACAGTACATGCACAGTCACTCTTATGAAACATAAGCTCTCTACTGCCTACAGAGACAGGTGTCTTTTAAAGAAGCATATTAACTGAAAACAATACATGATGCATGTCATAGTTAAATAGAAACCAAAAGATAAACAATAGTTCGACAGCATTTACTGATCTTAGTTAAGGTTAACTAATGCTGACTAATTAAACTTTACTATATAGTGTTTTGATTAGTAATGTGCATTGCTAAGAAGTTTCTTTCTTTCAACATTTAGATTTTTTTTTGCACCCAATAGTTGTATCTCAGCCAAATACTGTCCTATCCTAAAAAAAAATCATACACAAAGCTTATTTATTCAGTTTTCAGATGATGTATATATCTGGATTTAGAAAAATCAACACTTATGTATGATTTTGTGGTCCAGGGTCATATATATTATATTAATAACATTATTTAAGTATATAGACTTATAAATATGAATACAGTTTTTGTGAAAATTTTATGCTAATCAGCTGATTTGACCTGTGACAGCTTGGAGGCGGAGCCTGGCAGCAGCGGTCGACTGAATTTCTTCTGTGAGCCAATGGCAGCAGGGAGGGGCGGGGCTGAAAACATGGCCGCCACCGTGTTGATGCGTGTGATCCAAGACTGCATTTGTTCAGCATTCCTACACACACACAAATCAAATCTATGTTATTAATAATAGAAAACATCTAAAACAAGTACCAGACTGCAACAGACAGGCGCTAGAATTAAAAATCATATTTGTTTTCTTTTCTTCATTATTAGCAATACTGTATAAACTTTTGGAGACAGATGTACGATGAGCTCTGTGGTTGGATCAGATCAGATCTCTGTGTTGAGTGCTGCTTGTTGTCAGACAAAAATCTCCCTGGATCATTTTAATCAATGGCAACAGTGATGTATGGAAATGGAAATGGTAATGGATTTTTCCTACTGACACTACAGCAAAAGATAGAAATAACTAACTTAAAGTCATTTTTTAGCTGCTAATGCTAATGCTACTGAAAGACTAATACTAATGCCACAGCTGAAAATGATGAAAATAGACAGTGTGATGGACATTATTACTACATATCTTCCTAAAACAGTGAAGTCAATGTATCGCAGTGAAACAGCAGATTAGGAGTTTTTGTATGTAGAAATGCAAACACACACACACTCATAATTTTCCAGCACAAGCAATGAGATCTAAAACTGGGGCAAACTTCAACTAGAGCAGAGCGAGTTCTCCTGGGGAACGGGAATGTGTGTGAACACACACACACACACACACACAAAAGAAAGAAAGACAGCCGATGGGACTGCATGAGTGTTTCGTCATAAATTGGACAGGAAAGACATCACATGCTGAGCCTCATGCTGTACAGATTATTTATACAGTCATTTATTCCAGTTAAAGCTTAATGTTTTTGCTTTTGTTTAGAAACATGCGCATGCGGTTAGCAAGCAATTTTCACAAATTTGTGCAGAATCATCTATATGAATACTCAATTATCTACTAGCTTTCAGGTTATTATAATTTACTTCAACATTTAAACTATTTTGCTCCTTAAAATAAAATATCCTTTAAAATACATACATTTAAATATAACACACTTAAAAAAAAAAAAACAGTATAAAAACTTTTTTTATTTAGTTGCTAAGGCAACATTTCTGCTTTTCATGCTGATGTACTAAAATAAAAAAAATTTAATTATAAAACACACAGGAAGAATTTATAAAAAAGTAACTAAAATGTAAAATGAACTGAAATAACTAAAAGGAAAACAAACTGAATCATAAAAAAAATGTAAACTACGTAGACATAAATTATAAACGATAAATGATAAAAATCTTACTACAAAATAACTAAAACTTTAACCTAAATTAAAATAAAAACACAAAATCTAAAAAAATGAAGATTAAACAATTACGACAAAACAATAATAGTATCTCACTATGTATTTCCATTTCTCTAGATGAGGAGGTTGGGAAGGCCAATGCAAAATAAGCTTAATGGCATCAAATGAAAATGGAAAATTGTTCTATAAGAAGTTATAAGTTAGTAAGTATATATATATATATATAATAATTATATTCCGATGGCTGTGGCATGTTTTGGGTGTGTGTGAACTCACGGGGCCTGAAAGAGGTAGACTCTCCAGTCAGCGGTCCGGAGGTAAAACACGTTTGGCCGTTTGCTGTAGTCTGTGGCTCTGATGGCCAGGGAATGATGAATAGACACTGCATTCTTCAAATCCTCATCCGATAGCTGTTTATCCGGCCGATACTCGCCCTGGAAACACAATTATCCAGGTATTACTCAAAAATTATATATATATAATTTAGTGCTGTCAAATGATTAAATCGCAATTAATCGCATCCAAAATAAAAGTTTTTCTTTACATAATATATTTGTGTGTACTGTGTATATTTATTAAGTATATAT
>JAUMHP010000062.1:17464809-17483004 GCA_032361065.1 Enteromius trimaculatus
GTTTTATTAGTTTTATTAGTTATTTGTATTCTTTTATAATTTTTATATGTCTATACAGTGTTTATTAGTATTATTATTATAGCCCTGTTAGCCTATATTATGGAGAAGGTTTGTCCGATCAAAAAAAAAAAAAAAAACATGTATGACATAGCTATAAACATTATGTTCATCTGTAGAAGGTTAGAGAGCTACATGTTGATCACTGAAAAAAACAAAACAAAGATACAGCTAATTTCCACCTTGTTAGATTCCCCTCCGTTAGGTTGTTATAGACTGTGCACTGTGTAACTAATAGAGTGGAAATTCTAATAGAATACTGTATGTGTTCTATATATTTATGTCACTATTTTGGTAGAATTCTAAAAACATGTCATTTTTTCCCAAAAGTGTTGAAGCCAAAATGTTACCGGATACCAGGAACGACCCAATTACCCTAGCTATTTTAGTTCACTTATCAGTGCTAGGGGTCCGGTCCAATAACCAACACTAAATACTACACACACAATTGCATAATTCATCCTGTACTGCTGATATTACAGACAAGAACGGCTCCTCTAATCATGTGGCTTGATGAGAATCCTGAAACGGTAGCTTTACTTTTCCTTCTCTAGATTTTGTGACCAAAAACAGTTTGAAAGCATAGCTATAGCTGTGTGAGTGGAGGAATCCAGTCAGTTTAAAGACTACAGGGCTTTGGATTCAGCCTCGCTGTGATATTTCGGGCCCAGCATGTCCCATAGAGTGAATAAAAGTCTTTTTCCTGACAGTTTTCCCTCTCCACTTCACTCCCGTCGATCATAACCCCCCGAGTGCGGCAGACGCTATCGATCGAGTGCGTGTTGAAGTAAAGTGCTCTTCCCAGCGGGTTTCTCTCTCACATCTGCCACCGCAGAAATCAAATCAAAGACTGGATCTAACAGGCCAAACTATAACGGCATGCCACTGCGAGACGACCGCAGGTTAAATGGATGGGTGTTTCAAAGCCGTCATACTGTGAAAAATCTAATTCTCCTTGTATTTTTGGAAACTGAAGCATTCGATGTGCTATTTAGACTTGCTTTAACGTCACTTTTCCAACCGTGAGCACATTCAAGTCAACTGCAGATGGAAAAAATCAGCTTCCACTCTACTTTTTTTTGGTTAAACATCTTTTTTCGTTTGGAAATTATGAATGCAAATTGCGCTACAAATGCCACTTCATGTTGATTTGAATATATGACAGCGAGCATTTACATATCAAGGCATATTTAGCATGCTGCATCATGATGAATGACAGTGATGAATGAGCCAAATCAAAACAAGCCATTTATATCTAGAAGTCTTAAAGGAACAGTTGGAAAAAAGGTGGAAATTGAAAAATACAAATGCTTTTAGTGCAAAAGAAAACTAACATTACTAATACATTTAAAAGCAGGGTGATTACCGTACCAATGAACCAATGAAAAGTCATTAAAATAAAATAAAATAAAATAAAAACACATATTTTAAAAAAGAAAATTACAAATAAAATCAACTAAAAATATTAATTAAACTTTAATTGTATATTATATCTTTTTATTATATAAAAATAATAAAAAGAAATATGTTGTTTATCATGTAGATAGTATTATAAATAAATAAATAAATAAATAAATAAATAAATAAATAATTTATAAATATATAGACACACACACACACACACACAATCAATTACTTTTTCTTTTAACAGTTTATCTTAATTGTAATTAACTCTTAGCCTTTTTTTTCGAGTTTTTATAATTTTGTCATTTTTTCTCATTTGAGTTTTTTTAGGACAATAAGTTAAACTATGATAATGAGATATGCTGCCTTGGCAACTAGCTGAAGATTTGTCATTTTATATCAATTTTTGATTTCATTTTTATGGCTTTAATTTTAGTTAACTAAAATCACCTTGGCACGCATGTACTCAGAAAGTGTCTGGTAGGAGCTCTTTGAAGCAGGAGTGTGGATGTGTGAATGTTCCTGTCTTTCTCGGCTGTTTTATGAGGTCTCTCGACACATTCTGTACACTCAGAGGTGTAATATTTCTCCTCAACACACACATCGATTGTCTGAGGTCGCTGAAGAGACCCCATTAATGGTGTCTTTCTCAGGAAAGGACACACATCACACTGCCGTCCCGTCCGCGTGATGTTTCTCAGGGGAGAGATGCTCGAAGAGTCCCTGCAAAGAAGCCAACTAAATCACGAGACCCAAAAACCTTCAGATCACCTCCACAAACAGCTTTCAGCCGCGGTTAGCACACAAATACAGTTTCATCCTCAAAACCACGACGCACAATATAATAAATAATGCTACTGATGAACCCTTTCAACACTCAACTATGAGCCAATCACTTCGATTCTTATTAATAGGCATCTAAACAATAACCTCAAGCTTTTTTGAATTTATAATTTATAGAAGACATAAAGCTCTATTATTTTAAATTTGCAGAACTATTTCATGAATTTTCAACAACAAGCATACTTTTACATTTTTCATTTCATAATTTTCAAAGTCAACAACAACAAAAAGTGAATTTAAAAAGTCTGTCAAGAAATAAAAATATTATATATTGCGGTCAACATAATATTCAGGCCATATTCAGTTTTTTTTAAGGCAGGAACAAAGTCATAATGCATTAATTTTCAATAAATAAATAAAAAGTATATGTAAATAAAAGTAAAATTAAATATATTTAATTCATTCAGAAATGTTAAATACTTTAATTAGTAATTATTTGCATTCCAAAGAATTAGATGTTTTTAATAGTTTTGCTTATTTGTACTATATTTATATAATGACATTTATATAATGACACAATGTAAACAGTATATATAGTTTTATCATTTCTCATATTAAATGAAAATCCTAAAATAATACTAAAATAACTAAAAGTAAAAATAATTAAAAATTATATAGTTTTTTTAAATAATAAAAAATTACAAAATCACAACAATTCTTTAACTTTAATTAAAATTAAAATAAATAATTAAATAAAAACATTAAATCAAAACTATAATAGGATATTATTATGGCGATATTTTGTCCATGCAAACACCATTCACTATTCAGTCCATTTTTTTCTTATATAAAGTCTGTTAAATATCGTAATGTATTCCAATTCTGAATCTCTCAGATGTCAGAATGGTCTTCTTGATACAATTTCTGATATCACTTAATGATCACATGACAACACTGCGTTCATAAACAGCATTCAGATGACACAAGAAGAAACAAACGCTGTGAAAAGCAGCCTGATTATGTGTGCGCTGCTCTAAAATGGGTGAACAACATCGCTCAATCACTCTCACACTGAGCATGTGTGCAAAACTTCAAGCCTGTTGCCTGGTAACTGTCGGCACAAGAGGAAGAGAGAGAGAGAGAGAGAGAGAGAGAGAGAGAGAGAGAGAGAGAGAGAGAGAGAGAGAGAGAGAGAGAGAGAGAGAGGACCGATTAAAAAAAATAAAACACACAACCTTAAGAATAAATTTAGCCAGAGCCATTACGGCAGGACTGATGGTGCTCGTGAGACGCTCGCAGACGAAACACACAGAGACTAATGGCACTAATCACACAACACCGCGCTGCATGATCACATAATTTATGCTTTTCATTATTTATTGATTTCTTTATTTCAACCAAATAACCATTTGCAGCTAATTAGAGTCTAAATGTTCAATTCACAGAGTGAAGCATAATACAAACACAACCTAGTAACAACTGAAATAAAGACTGATATTTATCCAAGTCAGAAAGAATTTATAGGAATTATTATTATCTTCATTTAAATATGCACGTCCTTTTGATAGTTTGGGGTCAGTTTTTTTTTCTCTCTCCAAGAAATCAATACATTTATTCAACAAAGATGCATCAAATTGACTTTATTGCCATGTTTGAGCAATTTAAATGCTTTGCAAGACTCCCATTTCAGCTAAATCCTGTTGGTTTGAGCTTTATAGGCTAACAGTTCTGCATAAAAAAAATACATAATTAAAAAAAATATTGAGGCACAACTGTTTTCAACATTAATATTAATCAGAAATATTTCTTGAGCAGCAAATCAGCATATTAGAATGATTTCTGAAGGATCGTGTGACACTGTTAAATGGAAATTATTTCTGTGATGCACAGCTGAATTTTCAGCATCATTCCTCCAGTCTTCAATGTATTAAAATGCTCCAATTACATTGTAATACTATTTCATAATATTACAGTTTTTACCATTTATTATTGATCAAATAAATGCAACGTCAATGAGCGAAAATTCATTGTAAAAACATCTTTCATCTTTTCATCTCCCACATGGTTCAACAGTAGAGCAGACAAAGCTAAAGTACACCACGGTCAAGGTCAAGTGTAATACAATATACAATCAACATGTGACTTATGATTTAATATTGTACCATTTTAAAATTGTACCATTTGTAATTGGAACACTAGTCTCAAACAGTTCTATTGTAACATTTGAAAGGTGTCACGTCTTCAAGAACAGTTCTAAAAGTGCGGCAAACAAATCTTTGAAGATTTAAATAGAATTATTGTAACAGACCGTTTGAACTGAATGAAATTAAATGTTCAATACTCTTATTCGTCTAACACTAGCAATCTTTATTCTTTTTTCTATTCTATCTACTATTTATTTTTATTTAAAAATGACCTCTAACACCTTTTTCTGTTTCCTCGTTTTATTTTTGTTTTAAAATGACCCTTGGACAATAAAGCGTTCCCTATTATTTTTCTATTCTCTCTACTTGTTTTCTTTTTATTTATTATTATTACCAAGCGTATATTGTGTATGGCTAACCAAGACCTGCTCTTTTATTGATTTTTATTGCTTCTATTTGTCCTCATTTGTAAGTCACTTTGGATAAGAGCATCTGCTAAACGTCTAAATGTAATGTAAACGTAAAAGATCTCCGCTGTCACAAATTACAAATGAATAAAAATGACGGGATACAGGACACGTGATGGTCAAATACATTCAATACTGGATCTCTCTCTAGAAGACAGAGACAGAGAGTTGAAGGCGAGGAAGGGAAGAGACAGCAGGGTGAAACATGTAATCAGGAAAGGGCAGAATGATTCGATGCAGAGAGCGGCATGCTGGGAAAACAGAGCGCCTGTGGAGGACAGCACGATTCTTATGTATAGACAGATCATATGTGCGCCGACACACACACAGCAGCTCTCTAACACACGGTAAACCTCATCCTCTCACAGTACAGATGCTGTATTCCTACAGGAAGTGAGCTCAGCAGCAGCAGCATATGTATGCGTCTACTGTCTTTTGTTCCATGCTTTTTTTTCTTTAAATGGCTCAATGCCTGCACCTTCATCAATACAGCTCTTTCCTCTAGACCCAGCCTCTCTTTCTCTCTCAGACATGGTCTGACTCGATTATTGATCATTATGTGACATTGTGATGAATGCAGTGCATGAGATTGTTGTGTGGGTAATAGAGGTTCATTAAGACTCCTGGCTGACGAACAGCGGGGCTTATTCAGGCCAGGAAGACAGATTTTTACTTGCTCTGCCAACGTTTTCAAGAAAACAAAACCAAAAAATAATGTTTGATGCGTGGAAGGTTTTTCTAATATTTTTTATTGAACCAAGCTGTTATAAAAAGCAAAACAAAACGCAACTATAAAAAACTATATCTGGAAATGATGAGCTCTACTGTTCAACAGTTAACAGTTTAATTAATAAAGGATGCCTTCAATTGATCAAAAGTGACAGTAAAAACATTTTTAATGGCACAAAAAATATATATATTCCAAATAAATGCTGTTCCTTTGAACTTCTATTCATCAACAAATCTTGAAAAATAAAATGTATCAGTTTCCACAAAAAAGAACCATGTTTTTAACATCGAGCAGCATATTAGAATGATTTCTGAAGGATCATGTGACACTGAAGACTGGGGTAATGTCGCTGAAAAAAATTCAGCTGCGTATCACAGAAAAAAAATTCTATTTTAAATTCTATTCAAACAGAAATAGCGCTTTTACATGGTAATTATATTTATCATTTTTACTGTATCAAATAAACGCAGCCTTGGTGAGCAGAAGAGACTTTCTATCAAAAACACAGAATCTTACCAACTCCAAACTTCTGAACGGTAACGACTTATTATGGTAGGTTGAAGAAAATTGCACTTATATGAAAAACTTAACACACATTACATAAAAATAACTCGCTGCTTAAACTCATGATTGACCGACTGAGAATGAATCAGCTGGTAGCTAAAAAAACATGCTTTTTAGCAGGAAAGCAGTCATCCAGTGCAAAACATACAGATTTGTTAATGTTTTAAAGCCTCGATCAAATGCATGCAAGTCATTTCTATCATTTTGAAAAAAGACTTCTACGTACGTAGACAACGCTACCTCGGTGGCTCATTAGCATCAGCAGAACTCACATCCTAATGTTGCAACAGAAGCATAAAAGCACATGCACAAGATCTCAGATCTAAGTTTGAGCGGCTCGATACGGACGGGCCGGTGTTTCTCAGCTGTGCTCTTGTTCAAGAGCTCAGGGAGGGACAGATGAGGCTATTTTGGGAGCTGCAGTAGGAGTCTGTGGGTTCACCTTTGCTCAGGATGCGAGCGGGACCCTTTAAAGAGCGCTGTGGTGTGTGTGTGTGTGGGTGCGTGGATGAGTGTTGAACATGAGAACGAGGTTAGTGCTTCGCGAGAGAGAGGGGGCGAATACATATCGACGAAACGCAGCCGAGCCGTAACTATACAGCGGTATCCATGCAGCCGTAACCATAGCAACGGCGCTCAGAAAGCCAGGGTCTTTAATTGGTGTGTGTGTGTGTGAATATACAGAGAGAATAGGCAGCACTCGCACACTATTGTTTCTAGCGAACAACACACGGATCCAACGCCTCGAACACTACAGCCTGCTTTCCTTTCCCTATTCATGGCATTTCCGCCCATGACATCACTCGTATCTTTCATACTTGTGGAAATTTACTATGCCAATCATTTCACTATTATTACAGTTATAAAGCATCACTATTAAAATAATGAAATTACTTTCCAAGTGACTGAACATGCAATTTCGTCCGGCTAGACGATAAAATTAGCAAAATGTCTGACCGACACTGAATATCTGCACACCACAAAAGCATAGAGACTTGGCCAACACACACACCCAACACAAACATTAAGGCCTTCATTGAGGATTTATATATTCTATTTAACTAAATAATAATAATAATAAATAATAAGTGAATTAATGATAACAAATCACGTTTAGTTTACCCTGATGTAGTAAAATAAAATGACTAAAATTAATTAAAAATAAATAACGTACTTATTTAAATAAAATAAATAAATAAATGAACATTAGAAGAAAAAAAAAACAGCACAATTACTAAAACTTTTAAATAAAATTGAAAACAAAAATGAAAACTAAAAACAAATCTAAATATTATTAAAAAATATAACAGTATCTCAGTTATACTATATATTATACTAGAACACTATATAACTGTTATTTAGCATATTTGTCAGTTATTTAAACAGTTCAGAATTCTGTAATAGTACAAATAAGCCAAATGTTTTGTGAATGCATTTAATGAACATTTCTTGATTCTTTTCACATGAACGTATTAAAGGTTGACAAATATGCATCCCATTAAAAATGTATTGGTCGGTTCAAATTAAAACCGCATGCGCTAAAAACAACTCAAAGCAACTTTTGCATGAGCAGATACTCACTCGAATGATCAGAAATATATAGCTCGGGATTTTACGGTCATGACAGTAACTGCAGCAGCTATGCTGGAGGAAACTATGGTTACCATGGTAATGTGTTTAGGGGCGATCGGAATGATAAAATGAGTTGACTGCTGTTTCTATGTGGGTTGTTTGGTAGTAGCACATTGCATCTACTGTAAAACCTTACAGTCATTAAACGGGAAAACGGGAAGAAAACACACTTACATTGTCCACTGCAGCTTTTCATTTTTAATAGAGTTGTACATGGCCTGCAGAAAGAGAGAGAGAGAGAGAAAGAGAGAGAGAGAGAGAGTACAGTCAGTAAGTCACACCTGAGCTGTAAATGACTGTGTTTGGTTTCACAGACTGGCGTATGAGTTGCATCATTTTTAATATATATATGCTGTATGTAGCATCATAATCAAACTGTGACAGATGACACACCTCAAAATAAACATCTGATTCAGTTATAGCTACGCTGTCTACACAAATAAACGGCATTCTGGACATCAATACTTAATCAGAGAAGCATCAATTTAACTCCACAGCCAATAATCTACATGTTTTCCAACCATAAATGAACAGTTTCAGCTTGCTCGGGTTTTGTTCTTGTTTATAAATGGCAGTATATAATATAAATATATAATTATAGAAAAAAATATATATAATTGTAATCTATAAATATAATATAAGAAATTATTTTTAAAAAATATTAAATAAACGTTTTTTTTGGTAATATTTTGTATATTTTTTATACAAATAAAAAACCTTCTCTTTTAATAAAATAGCTAAATAAAAGACAAAACAAATCACAGATGGCAGTAAGTCTCCTACTGATCATTAGCACTTAATTGACACATCATGGGTGTAAATGACGAGTCTGTGCGGACGTCAGTCATCAAACACCTGCGTCACAGAGGAATCCTCTGTCTGCAAATCAATTACACAGATTCCCTGACAGAGTTAAAGACTCTGCCTATATTGAACACGTCCTCAAAAATAAAAAGGATTCATAAATTAAATACATATGTACTTTTTATTATTCTATAAAGCACAGCTATATGATTTGGCTTAGAGATCATCATAAGATTTATATAAAAGCAACATAATTCATATGCCAAACTGAATATGCATGAGAGAAGGACTTTAATAAGCATATTATTCCCTCCACACATCCTTTCATCTAGAAAAAAAGAAACCTCAGCATGAACAGCTAATAATCTCAGTGTGTACCAGAAATTCAGCAGCAACAGAGAGCAAATTTACCCTCTTGGTCCCTCAGGGCAAAACAAACAGCATCTCCCCACCAATGCTCATTTCAAACAAAACCAATTCAGCTAGAGATAGGAAGCTGCTTTTTCTTTTAGTTCATGTCTATTAGCTTTGAGGCAATCTATAAGCTACCGCACTCTTAAAAGTACACTACACTCTTAAAAAGAAGAGGGATTCTGCAGCAAAAAACTTTTCAGTGATCAGTTTTTTTTTTTTTTTTAAAACTCTAAAGAACCCTAAAAGGGTCTATGGATGTAAAAAGTTCCATTACGGAACCATTAAAGGGTTAGTTCACCCAGAAATGTGTTTTCTACTTACCTGGTACTTCTAAGCTCTGTTATTGCAGTGGTTCCCTTTAACAGTCTAAAACATGTTAAATAAAGTGCATGCAGACGTAATAAAAGATGTCCCTCACATGGCTCCGGGGGGGAAATTTTCCTTACTTTACAAAGCAAAACCGGTCTCCTCTTGACTTATATTGAAATCCTCTGACAAAAATCCTTGGTTTGTGCTTCTAATTTATGACTGCCATTTGGTTTTGTTCTTTCTCTGCGCTCGTCACGATTGACGCAACGTACAGTAATACGCCTTTCGTCATCCGCCGGGACTGCCTCTGCACGCCACGGTCAGCGCAAGTCAGAAAAAGTCTTTATTACATTTGAAATATGGATATTTATCTTACAAAAATGCTGGCATTCACTTCAGGAGGCCTTTAATTAACCTCCAGGAGCCATGTGAGGGATGTTTTATTACATTTGCAAATGCACTCATTTGAACCACTGAATTTTTAATATAACTCTGATTAGATTTGTCTGAAAGAAGAAAGCCACATGCACTTAGGATGCTTTAAAGGCAAGTAAAAGTTAAAATTTCTTGGGGAACTAACACTTTCAAACCAATATGTTAGCTATATTTTTAAAGTGCCCGTGTTATGCCATTTTTAATGCTTCTAATATTGTTTTGGGAGTCTCCTACGATAGGTTTAAACGCATGCAAGGTGAAAACACACTTTTGTTTTCCCAAAATATATGCGTTTTTAATATCACCTCATTTTCCAGCGATTCTTAAATGAATCATTCAAAGCAGTTCTAGATTCAGCCACTTAACTCCTCCTTTCCATGAGCCTGCTTGGCTCTGATTGGTCAGATGGCCCAGTCTGTTGTGATTGGTCTACCACACACATAAGTAAAATGTGTTTATGGGCAGGGTCAAGTTATTCGTAGCCGATGTAGAATTATGCAAATGTCTTAGTCCATGATGTGTAGCTCTCACGGAAATGGGATTCAATTACTAACGGCTCGTTTAGGCTGTATAGAGTCGATTCTTTATTTTGGGAGACAACAACTTCGTGCATTTTCGAACTTTGCAGATCGTTTACATTCACATACAGCTATTACACACTGCATGAAAGGCTGGAAATGGCATAATAGAGGCACTTCAAGAGTATCTGGTCTCTAAAAAGACCATCAGAACTGTATCTGACCAAAATTGGTTGCATGCTCCATCTATGTAATGTTTTGGCCTTTTTTGGTACAAGTGACATGAGACAAGGTTACCCTCTTCCTCTTGCGGGCCTGTGGGTGGTTCTGTCCATCTTGAGCTTTACCCAGGAGGTCCGGAAACACCAGAGGCTTGAGCGATCGGGATCTGGGCGTTCGGGGGTAACGGAACGGGTCCATCATACGGAAATCTCGCCCGTATCGAACCGAGCAGAGCGAACGGGAGCGCAAGCGTCCGGCCGAGTGCAGGCTGTTCACTCCGATCATGTTTGAGGCTGTGGTGCACTATGGGAAATAATCAACTCCGGGTGGGATCTTCAGAGGAGCATCAAATCTTTAACTAAGCCCTCCTGAAGCTCGATTCCCAGACAAAGCAAGAACTGACTTGAGTGAGTCACTTTGGGTTAAAAATCTGCATCAATGCGAACCTTCAATACCAAAAACACACGGAAAAAACCAACATGGCTTCCTCTTAACAGACGAGGTAATTCCGAAATACAAAAAAAGCAAGAAAATCCAGTTTAAAAACGAAGGAAAATCCAAGTATTTAGAGAGATGATGTTTTTTGAATCAGGTTTGTAAGTCCAGCACAGATTTGCGGTCTTTGCGATGACTTGAACCTATATTTGGCTTGAGACCGGCGTGTTAATTTATAATCTTAACTGTGAAAGCAATATAAAACATGTTCAGCAACGCAACAGGGTGTCTGCGACCATCTGTACGACACAATTCATTATATATTACGTGTGCGAGTTTCGAAGACAATCAAGAAAAATACACAAAGAACAGTGATGTATGATATTTCCCCTGCTGACTCTGAACACATGTAACCGTAGATTACAAACACCAACTTCTACAAGCTAAACATTGCAACCAGTGAGTGGCCAAACACACACACACACACACAGTGATGCCACAGATGGCAAGTAAAGCTTTCAGAAGTGTGAAAGAACAGCCGGGATCTGACAGATGGAATGAGGCAAACGGAAACATGAAACGCACACACGACGCCCTCACAAAAGACATAAACCGAGGCGGTCAGCGCAGCACACAGGAATCCCCACACCTGCACCGGCCCGGGCGACCAGCACACAATGCAAAAAAAAAAAACAATAAAAATGATGCACAACAATCCGAGATGAAGACGAATGGGAGCCTGTTGCTTCAGAGCTTCAGCTGGTTTTCTTTCTTCTTTCTTGGAAGGACCAAGCGCTTTCAGAAGATGTGCATCACTGCCCTTTGCATCCGTTCATCCGTCAATCCATCTGGGATCCATGATATAGGTCTGACGGATTTTTCGGATGCGGTCTCATCCAAACTCAGTCACAGATACGTGTCCCTGTGGCGTCTGAAAATGTCCACTTCCTCTAGTGTCGTCTTTGCTGCTCTGTTTTATCTTTCAGGCTCCGCAGATGGAAAGTCTCTAAATCTCAGAGAGACTCGGAGGAGGCTGCAAGCTCTCTCTCTCTCTCTCTTGCTCTCTCTCTCTCTTTCAGGTTTCAGGCAGCCAATCACGGCAATCCAGCTCCCTCAAACACACACACACACACACAGACACACGGCTCGCTTCTCTTTGAATGCTGATTAACATTCAGCACTTGTGCTCAGAGGTGGGACAACGAGAGGGGAGAACATGGAATTATGGAATTATTAGTGGAGAGAGATGAACACAAAGAACATCATAAAACTACAAGTGTGACTGGTGAATAGTCTATAAAAATACAGTCTATTAAAATAAAGCACTGAGATGAAGCTCATTAAACCTAACTCAGCTTATATTTCACACCATAATCAAAAGAAAAAAAATAATTGCATATAATATTTTTTTTTTTGTATTTATTTATTCACATTACAGTAATGGCAATTGTTTTGGTTTAATTTGGGGTAAAATCCAGGTATTTTGCTGTGCATATTACTGCTAATGTGTAGTTTAATAAACACAAATCTTCAGTCTATTTAACATCTTACAGTATATTTCATAATGGGTTAAATCATAAAAATACTAAAGACATACATTATATTAAGATACTTTTTGATTTATAATGAAGACTTTGGCTCTTATACTGCACTTCAACTGCAGATGCATTTAAATATGACTCATTTATTATTCATCATATAGTAACATATTCAAAAATATATCTTGGGCAGAAGTGATTTACATTTATTTAGGTTTTAATGTCCTAAAATATTATGAAAATATTTCATATCAAAAGGCAAACATTTAAGGTAAACACAAATATGAATCTATTCTTTCCTTTAATTGCTGTCATGCACTTACACGAGCACTTCCTTGCACATCTTTACTCAAACCGTTTCCAGCTCATTTGTAAAAACACGCAAAAAAAAAAAAAACATGATCATTGCTGACTGCCTCCAAGCAATTAATTGGCCTGGATGATATATCAGTCTATCAAGAAGAGCAGGCAGTGCAGGGACTGAACGGATGTCACCTGCATGGCCGTCTCGTCTGGAGAAAGCGACGAGCCGCTCAGTATGAGTTGAGTGAGTTTGCTCAACAGGAGAGAGCTAATTGTTTCCCCCCTCGTCTGCTGTTATCTCTTCAGTAAAATGGGTCGCTGTCAGCCGTGACCACCCTATCAGTGCCAGAGCCTCGGCCCCGCCCCTCCGTCTCCATGACAACGACGCACTTCAAGCTCTCCTCAGCAGCGTGTGCAAAAGCCCACAAGCAGCCCACGTGTGAGAGACAGGCACAAACCCACCGTCTTTCACCGCTGCTCTAAAGAAATCCTCCTGCGGGGCACACACACACAATCTTTGCATTTGACCTCTTTCCCCCCCACTCTCCATCACAGATGTGACTCAACGTAAACACAAGAAATCGTTTTGTCTGAATAAATGCATGTGCACTACTGGTGTCAATTACAGTAGAAATAAATTAATAAATAAAACATTCCAACACTCAAAATTAAATTATAATTCTAATAAAAAAAATTTAAAATTAATAAGAAATTATAATTTTAACTGTTTAAAAAAATATTTTGTACAAGTTTTAACTTTATGAATAAACAAATACACAGAACAATTTGACTAAAATAAACAAAATTAATGTAATAAATTATTTACAAACTGATAATATTATAAAGAATAATTTAAATAATATTATAAAAAAGAAAACCCTCTCTCTCTCTCTCTATTATGTATATATATATATATATGTGTGTGTGCGTGTGTGTACACTTCTATATTTCTAGAGTGAGACAATAAGTATTGAAGTTATATAAAAATGTCATATTAAATGTAAAATGTTTATTATAACAATTAAAATAATATAAAATGTATGTTTGTGTATAAATAAATACAAAAATAAATACATATTGTTTTTCTTAAGCATATATTTATTAATATTTGTGAACAATGTTTATACAGAAATTAATAGAATATTAAATTATATCACATTTTTATCAAAATATAACATTTATGCACACACACACACACACACACCTAGTGGTTATCATCGTTATAATAGCACAGACCGTCTCTGCATTCAATAAATAGTTAAATCTCCTCATTAAACTGTACATTACCGTCACGCTGTTCTCATACTTGATAATGTTCAGTGCTTTGCTACAATCTGTATTGTTGAAAGCGCTATATAAATAAGAGTGATTGATTGTTATATTCATACATACATATAATTAATTAGGAAATATATTTTTTATAAATTTTTTTAATATTTATATTTAATTTATTTAGTATTTAATTTAATATATATATATTTTTTTTATTATTTACTTTTATTTTTACTTACTGTGTCTTTATAGGTCAAATCAATCAATCAATAAATCAATCGATCAATTAATCAAAAAGAACCCATAAATAGACACAAACTGTAGGCTATTTATTATTTTAAGTGCATCTAGCAACATGCCATATCCATATATAATTCTCCTGCTGCGTCTCACCGCTGTGTGTAAATCGTCTTTGAAAGTAGCTCATCCAATCAGATATTGCAGCCAAAACAATCCATTTTATATTAAACAATAACCCTGTTCGTCCAATAATTAGCACCCCACAATAACAGCTTTGCTTTATATGACAATGTGCGAGTGAAATGTGCTTATGTAAGCTGCCCTGCTCAGCTGTTGAGTTTAAATGAGAGAAGCAGAACGAGTAGGAGGCAAGAGTGTGAGAACTGATGTTGCGAGGGACAGAGAAAAGGACCGCCGGAGGGAAAGAAAAGAAAGAGAGGTCGTCATAAAAGCTATAGAGACTGATTTAAAGCACTTGGCATGAACAGCAAGAACACAGAGCGTCTCCATCGGCTCTCCCTCGCTCCGTCTATCGCTCTTCAGACTGTTTCGGTCCCAGCGAGAGTCAGTGTTTCCATCAACAAGATGAAGGACTGAAACACAAGCAGCTCCAGATAAAGCTCACTGCTGCGGCTTTAACAGAGCACTGAGATTTCAAAGGATTCATGCCACGGAAAACAGGATTTTCTCTGCTTTTTTCCAGTCACAATGTGATGCGGCTTTGCAAAGAGGCCGCTATAGAAGGACGGGTCAGTGCAAACCAGACTGAACCGACAGAAAACCCATGTTCAGAATAGCATACTATCATCATCGGTCTAGGACTGCAGTATATGATGTGCATAAACATTTTCTGCATGGAGCGTGCAAAAAGTACCCCACAATGCAATGCTTTCAACCTGATCTCCCACTTCATGTGTGAAATAAATACAGAGGTGTTAAAACTACACATAGATACAGAGACATATTTGCATGGAAATAAGCATGACAAGCATGTATACTTTTTTTTCTATTATCTATTATGACCACGACAATGTAATGCAATGTATATATATATAGAAACATAATTAATAAAATATATGTACAGTATATATATGTACAGTATACATACTTGATATTAAAATCATAATTGTCCATTTAAATTTTTTTTTTTTTTTTACAATTTTACTGCTGTATTACTATAAAATACATAAATGCATTTTATATATAAAATATAGCTAACATTACAGTTTTTATTTTTTGCAATACAATCTTATTTTGATGACACTTAAGCAGATTTAAAATCCCCTTCCCAGTAGCCCACTAACACAAAAAAAAATTATACTTTTATAAGTTTTTTTGTTTTCTATTACAAAAAAAATAGTGAATATTGTTAAAGTCCTGCAGCAGCTTGAAAACCTCTCCTGCCAGATAACACACAGCTTAGCCGCTCTCGGCCCTAAAAACCAATCTTAACCTCGTTTGGCTCGTTAGTATTAACTCAAGAACTCATCTGATTAGTTCAGAATGTGCCTGTAGGGTTAATGAATGGAAGAAAACATCCCCTGTTTCCTACCAATGACATTACAGCACTAATCTAATAATATAAACCAATAAATGACCTACTAAAGAGTCATCGCTTCCCACCGGGACACAGATCTCTCAAGCTTTAAATCACACACAGCAGCCCTGAACGCTATAATAGCACAGCGGTCACATGACCACACAACCTGTGCCAACACACACACAGAGAGGTACAAACACACCTGCTGATCTCCAATCATCCACTAAAGATGGTCTATTGACACGCAGATATTCTCAGTGTTTATTTACTATCAGTAATAATGCAAACAATACAGTTTCGGTCACTTTGCAGCTTTAGTAAGGAACATTTATGGAATATACAGTACCTTCAGGAGGTCTTTAGGAAAATCATGGCCGCTGTTCAGTCCCTCCAGATTGCTGATGAACTGAGCGCAGGACATTCGCTTACCAACGTTCTGCCAACAGACAAGACCAACACACACCTGTTATTAGTGCTCATTCATCTGTGCAGCAACACAGAAATCAACAGCATTTTATCACACGGCATAAAAAAAAAATCTATATAGCATTGTGACATTGTTTGCATGACACGTAAGGACATTTAAAATACAATTAATCACATTTTACAGTATTTCCCACCGTACTGTGAAATATATACTTACTTTTATAAAGCAACAATAATAATTATATATTATTAAATACTTAAAATATATTTTGATACTGTTTTATGAAGAAAAATTTTTTTTTTTAAATACTAAAACAAAATATAAAAATTAAATTAAATTAAATTACAAGAAAAAAATAGAAATTTCACCTACACAGCTAACTGTAATACTACAAGTACCAAAATTATTAAAATTTAAATATATTGCTACACAGAAGTAGTTAAAATATATTTATAAATAAAATATTACTTATTACAGTTAGCTTTAAGGAAAGGGAATATGTCTTATTTTCATTTAAAGCTAAAAAAAATCTAAAGTATAAATGCAATAAAGATAAACAGAAAATAAGAAAAATATGTGTAAAAAGTGCATACTCTATGTATCTATGTCTATATGCGTGTGTGTATATTTCTACGCATATCAATATCATAATGGAGGAAAATTTCATAGATCTACAGTATAACCAAAAAGCTCATTTTATATCCGGAAACCAAAACTCCCTCTTTTTTCCCCCTATATTTCCAGGACATTTCGTCACCAGATCAGGCTTGTGACGCATTAAAAGGTGCTCAAAAAGTGTGTAAGTCTGTAACCTATTGCACATTTTCAGATGAGATGTCAGAGTCAGGCATTTCCCGCTTCGGGAAGTCAGCACGAGGTGTCCTACATTTAAGCTGCGAGAGCATGAATATATGAATGTCTGGAGCTGCGGTAAGGCTCTGGAATACATCATCTGATATTGTGGACTGAGGAGTTTCATCGGAGGAAAGCTGAAATCGCTCAGAGTTCTCATCAGGACCGTAAACCTGTTACCATGGCGACAGCGAGTCTGGCCTATAACAGGCGTCATGTGTTCGCTGACAGTCCTAAACCCTTTAACAAAAGCACAGGAGCCGCGTTAAATATCCTGCCAGCAGACAGATATCAGCAGTGATTGACAGACCACAGATCCCTCCAGACGCACTTCTCTCTGCCTTTTCCAGATCTGAAGGGTTAAAAATAAACCCTCGCGCTCCACAGAGCTACATTAAGAGCCATTCTGCTTTTTACTATTGGTTTTGTTCTTACACACTGAGATAGGAGTGAGTATTATTGTTTGCAGCAGTAATATATCGAGCTGTTGACGTCAATTTGTAGGCCAAGCCGGGAGGCTAATTCCCTACAGGATCCCTTGAGTATTTCAAATAGGTTTTTAGATTAGCGCTCAACAGACTTTCAATGTTTTGTTCTATAGCATAAAATAAAACAAAAAAAAAACATAAGTTGTGACATACAAGCTACGACGATCACATGGACATTCAGACACTCAAATCAGTCCTTAAGATGCTAGCAGTGTATTTTACTTCATAAATCCAAAACTGTTGCTGTAAAAATCATTTCTCACTGGTTCTTCAGAGAAAAACTACAGGACATAAAAAAAGCATAACGCTTTGTGACGAGCACGCATGCTCAAATGGTACAGAAAATAAACGTACATTAAAACCACAGAAAATATAGCGCAGTGAAAATGAATATTGCATCCAATATTTTATTAGATTATTACATTAATAGCTTATCAACGTGTTAATGGTAAAGTGTACTGAAATCAGCAGTCTTCTGCGGTGGCGCTATAGTTTACTAAAAACTAATGCAATAACAATTTGGCTCATTTTTGGTTAATGAGATGAAGCTTAAAATCACAAAGCAAACGTCTCTTTTTACTGGATCTTCAAGACTAGATTTTTAATTCAACGCGAAC
>JAUMHP010000062.1:17485441-17497166 GCA_032361065.1 Enteromius trimaculatus
ATAAAATGCTAGAATAATAAATAAAGCTGAAATATTACAAAAAATATCAGATGCATAACTTAAAAGTAATTTCTTCAATTTAAATCCCAAATAATAAATTATATGATAATTATAAATGCTGTCTTGTCAACTGACAGCAATACAGAAAAAGACAAAAAAAATAAATAATAATAATAATAATAATAATAATAATAATAATAATAATAAGTAATCTAATAAAATTATGAAAGCACATACCATATAAATAAAATGTTAAAACAGAAACACAGAAAATGTAAAAATAAAAGTAAATGTTATGTGTGTGTGTCATTCATTTGCATAATTGTAATTTGATTCATTTGCATATTCATATTGGTGGCACTTTACAACAAGGTTTTACTACATTACTTAAAATCAACATTAAATAACACTTCTAAAATATTAATCATAACATTTTCATAAGATCAAATGTTGTATAAGAAAATGCTGTAAAAACATATTGCTTATTGTTATTTAATGCATTAACTAATGCTAACAAATGAAACTTTACTGTAAAGTGTTGCTGTATGTAAACTAACCACACTGATGATAATAACTGACACTAAAATAACACTTGAGGAGGATTTACTCACTTTTTACTCAAATGACGTGCAACGTCGCACTTCCTGAAGCCGTCGAGGTTGAAGAGGCGCTTCGCCAGACGTTTGGCGGCGTCTAGATCAGCTCGGTTTCCGTTACTGAGAGTGTCATTACTGCCCAAACCCAAGCGCTCGCTCAGCTCCTGATCCAGGTCGGGGTCCGCAGCGAAGCGAGGAGACTTCTCTCTAAACACACAAATTACATCCGGTGAGAGAGCAAGAGCCGGTAAACCAACACAATCAAATCCTGAACTAAATATTCTCAATGAAAATGATGCGTGTGTTTTGTTTCTTAATGGTAACTTTAAGTACCGTGCAAATACATTGTGTACATACACAGGCATGTTAATCATTCATACCATAACACTTTAAAGAAGGAAAACAGAAAGAGACTAGGATTTCCCATAACACTTCCCAGAAGAAGCATGAATACCAAGTTCACTAACATCTACGGTGGGTTCTGACACGCCTTCATATTATAATTTTCCACATTTTTTAATTACATAATTATAAAGCCATTAAAAACTGAAGTATGGGAATTATTGTAGTCAACTAAAATCACAGAAATATTAAATTATTTAAAAAAGTGAACACACACGAGATGATCGTAGCATCAGCCTAACTGTAGTATTTGTGGGATAAATCATGGTTAGCAAGTTAAATAATAACTACAAACAGCTTTACAGTCAGAAATAATTTCCATTTTCTAATTGTGTTCAATTGTTAGTGCGCCCTGTTGATCTGATTTCCTCTGGTTTCTATAAATGTACGGGGGACAGCAGTCCTTATCATCAGTGACTCACACTAAATCCACACCAAAACAAACCATGAGCACAAACGTGTGAAACTCAAACAAAGACGTCTGGAAGCACAGACACGCTTCTTAAAGAGACAAGCACATATCTGGGTTATTAACTGAAACTTAAACTCAAGCCATTGTGTTTTTATTTCTTTTTATTAATATTACTTGAAATAAATATATTACATAAAATTTACATTAACATAAAAACCCCTAAGTGTAAGTGTAATACTGCTTTAAACTGTTAAAACTAAATAACCTGAAACTATACACACACCAACTCATCTCATTGTAGGTGTTCTGGGTTGTTTCTAGTTTTATAATACCAAATTGTGAGCAATAACAACAGTTATGCTCGTCTTTTTGGCTCAATACTGCAATATTACATTCATTAAGACAATGGCAGTCTAATACAGCAGTACACTACGGATCTAACAGTTTCTACCTGTACAGTGTGTGGCAGCGGGTCAGGCTCCTCTCCTTCAGCGCAGAACAATGCCAGCAAAACACAGAGTGGGCTTTTTTCCTCAGACCATCTCTGCCAAAACGCCTCTGTGACGCGCCTCTCTGAACCTGAGCCATGCCTGAATTAATGCTCAGCTTTCCAGAGTCCACCTGAGCCGTGTGTGCAGCGAGCGTCTGCTCAGGTGTCTGACGGCATCTCTGAGGCCAGTCTCTTTGTAACTCAATTAATCTGTTTTTAGTCATTAAACATCTCTATTCCAAAGACCCTGGAATTTCAGTCCATCCTGGAACGGTTTAGCTCACAAACTTGCCAGATATTTCCTTCCCAATAAGTTTCCTGCTGCTCTCTCTCTCTTTGTGAACGTTGTTGACGCTCTAATGACCTTCTCAGTTCAGTGTGGCATGTAACATCTCTCAGTGTCTCCCTCTATAGTGACTCCTCGGTTCACACGCACTTCTCCCATGATTCTCTTTTAGTAGCGATAAAGTAATAAATGAGTCATTTAATCACGTACACGGTTATCGAATACATAAATGTTTCTTGAGTAGCAAATCAGCATATTAGAATGATTTCTGAAGGATCATGTGACACTGAAGACTGGAATAATGATGCTGAAAATTCAGCTTTGATCACAGGAATAAATTACATTTTACAAAATATTCAAATAAAGAACAGTTATTTTAAAGTGTAAAAATATTTCAGTTTTTGTACTGTATTTCTGATCATATATAATGCAGCACTGATGAACATGAGAGACTTGTATTGTAGTGTGTATAAACATACAATCCACTCGATGATTAACCTCATACTATTTCCTCTGCACTCTTACCTCTTACACACAGAATGGGAGAGAGAAGTTGAGGATGGGTTTTTCTGTGCCACTGAGCTTAATGTTTCTCTAAGCACCTTCACAATGCTGCTACTGTTCCTGCCATCCCGAACGAATAACACACACAATTTTAACTGGCATAACAAATGAGCACTCATTATTAGACTTGGATTTGATTGGTTGGCTGACCAGTGCAATCCCATTGTGTTGTGTTTATTGCACTTCATCCATATACAAGATAGGTATTTTCTATACAATATCTTATGAATAAAAGTGTGTGGTTTGATCAATACGGGCAATTACAACAGTGATATTTTTAATGCTTCTAAATGACACCTAAACAAATGCAATTTTTGAATAACTGTCTCCACCTAGTGGTTCACTTCAGCTGCTACAGGACGGCAGTGTTATATTGCAGTGCATTGCTGTACTGTGCCTCCAAATACATTTAACAACAGGTGCTAACCTTATATATATATATATATATATATATATATATATAAGACGAAAACAGAATACAGAAATAGGACATATCCTAATACTCATCCTATTTATGGAGCAAAATTCCTCTGATTATGAAAATATTTAATTTCTCAAACTATTCCCAGCCTCCTGGGTTTCTCTGTCTCAAGGTGATCCATGCGGCACAAACTTATGTTCTCTGCCAGCAATGTGCTTCGCCTTTCAACCGTCCTTCACACACACACACACACACACACGCACACACACTCCTGTCTAAACTCAGCCTGCAGTCAAGTCACAGGCACAGCAGATGGAAAAGGTTAAACCAGCAGACTAATAGGTCATTCAGAATCATTGCGCAGTAAATTAGCTACACTTGGATAAATAAAGAAAATATAGCTTATAATCTACCTCAAGCAATTTATCCCTAGCCTGTCAAACCAAGATGAAAATGGAATATGCATATATTATAAAATTAAAAAGTTATAAAACATTAGAAATTATTTCTCAAATCAATAAGTCAATACTCAAGTCATAGCAAACAAAAATGCAGTATATTTTACATCAAAAGAAACAGTTGCTTTAATAATCCCTCTGCTGGAAAAACCGAGCCATTGCAAAGAATATATTAGTAGGCCAGGTACACTCAGGGCTCGTCCAAACAGCCAAGTCTTGACCGCTTGTCTACTTACATGACATATATCCTCTGAACGGTTAAGTGGACACAAAGACTACAACTTTTCACTACCCAACACTTATTGTGATTTAAAATGCAAGCATTTAAAGAGCCTTGTTTTAATTTTTAATAATAATTATTTATTGTGGTTTTTCTAAAAGCAGATGCAAATGCTGTACAAAATAAACATACTAATCATTAATATTTAACTTAAACTTTGCAAAATGTCTCACAATGTATTTCCAGAACATGAATACTGTTGTGGAGTGTTATTCGAAATAGTGTAGATTTAGTGCACTGTACTTTGGTGTTTTGCTGTACACTTACTTTCTTTTGCACGCACACACTATGACGTTGCCAAGATCGCAAGTGTGAGCATTTAGACAAGCCCTTAGAATGGCATGCTTCAACACAATGCCGATGACCTTCTACAACCACAGCAAACTACTGCGTTTTTCTACCCAAAAATATAATTGCTTACTTTAATGATGAAAACGACACAAACCTGGGCAGTGAAAGTGGTGGGTTGCTCTGCCAGCTCTGTCCGTTGCGGTCATCGGACCCGCTGCTGAGACGCTCGCTGGATGGTGCCCGTGTAGCATCTGTATCCCCTGTTATTGTCAACGCCGACTCTGACAGGCTGGGCATCTCTACGTGTGCCAGGGGTGCGAAACTGAGCTCCACGATTTGCCGGGCGCTCTGGTAAATCTGACCCTGCACCTGTGGAGTCAGTGTAGGGAGGTCAAAGGTCAAGACAGATTGAGTGCTAGAGGTCAGAGGGTCGAGACTGTCCAGGCTACTGTAGGAGGTGCCCTTAGCACGATATGACTCCATGATGTTCTCAAAATGCCGACTGAATGTGTCCAAACTGTCTCCAGATCTCCTGCGAGGACCACGGACCAGGATAGGAGATTTTAGAGCTGGGTAGTTGCTACTGAAACGATCTTGAGGCCTAGAAAAAGATAGATTTGTTATATTCTGAACCATAATGAATCATTTAGAGTGTAAGACAGCTCTAAGTAAATGAAAACAATCCTGCAACGTTTAAATCTGAAAGTGCACAGTGTCAAAAGTTACTGTCTCTCAAAAGAAAGAGTCGACTCTTAAACAACAAAACAAGTCTTTTTGAAAACGAACCCCAAGCTGTTTAATTGGATTTGTTTGGCATATTGGTCGCTTACTTGTTTGGTCTTTTTGCAATGGTCTGAATAAAAATGCTAATTCAATTTTTGGCGCTTAGTGGCGCTTTTGGAGCAGTAAAATATCAGTTTACCCAGTAACGCTGTAAACAGAGCAGCACTGCCTTTAAAAATGCTGCTTTTTCAGACATTACAAACATGAGGAAATAAAGACGACCAATCACCGCACAATAGTCCCAACAAAAATACAGGGTTTGGAAAAAGTAATAATTGAGTGAATAATTTAGTAGTTGAGCAAGTAAGGGCAAAATAAATGCATATTATAAGACAATGAAAGTGTTTTTTGACCTTGCTTACATGTCAGTCTCCCAAAACCAATTATGAACCTTGCATAACCTGTAATATGAGTATTTAACAAACAAACATGTGCTTGTCACAACCCACCTCTTTAACATCACGCTGTAAAACTCCTCTTCCTCATCTCGCTGATCAGCCAATAGCCTCCTCACATCACCCTGCATCCTGACAGTGACCCAGCTCACAACATCCTCCTCTTCCTCCTCCTCCTCCCCATCCTCCTGTCCATCTGTTCTTTCATTCGACATCTCTCCTAGCGGGCTGCTCCCAGCACAGGAAGTTCCCATGACACTTCGGTTACTTCCAAAAGCTGAATCAGCGTCCTCTTGCTCTGCTAACAGCACCTCATCTATGTCTGTCTCCCGGTAACATCGTAAAGGAACGGCATCCAGATCGGTCTCGGAGTATTTCAAAGTTCGCCGAATGATCCCAGTTTTGGGGGAGGTACCTGGGGCAGCAGGGGGCGGAGTCACTAGCTCCACAACCACGTGTTGGACATCATGATTCGCTCTGAGAGCAAGCTCCTCCAATGGCAGATATGAGGGTGGCATTGGGGTGGAGTGGCCACTAGGTGGAGCTGTGGAGGATTCTGGAACATCTAGGTTGATAAACAACTTTTATTCAGCTATGAAGTTCAACAGTTTGGTTCAATGAATACTGACAACGTTTTGTTGATGACTATATTGTAGCTTGGTAATACGGTAGTGTTGTTCCACTTTCATATGCAAATACTTTCACATGCTTGAAACCATCTAAACCGCCTTAAAACAATCCTAGAAAACAGCACTTAATTGCTAATAACGGGATCTAAGTGATCATTAAAACTAATATTAGACAGGTCAACAGGCTACTCACTCTTTTCTCGTTCGCTGGCAGTGTTTTCTGCTGGAGTGCCAAACAGAAACTCCCACTTGGCACGAGCAATTTTCTGACAGTGCAGAGATGGACCTGGCACTGAAGAACCACCGTCAGACTGCAACACCCACACAATGTAAACACATTAGCTCATAATAAATAGTGAACCCAATGTACTTGCAAACAAAGGGCCTAATTCATCAGAAGGAAACTTGTTCAAACTGTTCTTAAAAGCACTGTCTTGAACATACTTAGAATTCAAATATTAATGCAAGAATGCTTTTATGAACGGGGGCTCACCTGTATTCCTGATGATGGGTGATCTGATTGGTTGCTATTTTGGCTGGACTCAGGTGAGATGCAATCTCGGTCTCCAAGGCTTCCCGTTACTCCACTAGAGCTTGGGGATGACCCAACCAAACCCTGGTGATCTCCAAACCCTTGTTCGTCTTCTCCTCTCTCTCCCTCTTCTAATACCACTGGCCCTAGAAGCAGAGCCTGTCTTCTTCTCCATTCTGCCTGTCTCTGTTGCTGTGTTATCCTGGTCATCTCCTCTACACTTTCCCCAGGGCTGTGGTTTGCTCCACATACCAAATTGCTCACATTATCCTCTCCTCGTTCTATGACCTCAAGCCTATCGCTTTTTCTGTACACTGGACTGCCGCTCTTGAGTTTTTCTGGCAAACTGAACTTCCCTTCCTCTTTCTTTGCCTGCTCTTTCCACTGCTGTCTAGATGTCCAACTGACCGGAGAATCGTCCACACTCTGACCGATAAACAACCGTCTGGAGATCTCCACACTTTCTGCGATGACATGATCATCCCAGTCCTCATCGTCCAGGAACCAGGGTTCCACAGATGTCCACTCCTCTCCAGTGTACTGTGGAGGCTTGTGACGATGCAAAGTGGGGCTGTCAGAGACTGGATGGTCAGATCTAAGCTGACGAGGATCTCGGAGTGGAGAACAGATGTCTGGCTTGGACAGACTTGGCCGAAGAAGACGAGATGGGAGAGCTGGAGAATCAGGGTCTCCTCCCACTGGGACAGAGCAGAATGAGTGATTGGCCAGGTCATCTCTTAAGTCCAAGTTCTTAGTAGTTAGTGCTTCATGCAGGTGCGGAGGAACACCATTTGCCGTAGAATGATCTTCTTGCACAGGTATGTTCATCTTGACAGCTGAATGCTGCATTGGACCCTGCTGTAAGGACTTGATTTCTCTAGAAGTATACCCATTGTTTGTGCTGCTTAGATTAGATGAACCCCCGTAAACAATGGGGGGAGGGGAACTTCGGACCTCATTGAAAATTGTTGACACCTTGGTGGCCTCTTCTGCAATCTTGCGGGCTATCTCAGGACTGTTCAGAGCAGAGGAGTTATTGCTTCCACTCAGCTGGTTCAAACCACGAGTGGGTGTGTTTGTGAGGCTGGCCCTTTGCTCTGACAGAGTCCTGTCTTCACCCTGGCTTCCCCAACTTTGACCAACCGGAGCAGAGCAGTCTTGCTTTGAACTGAGGATCTGCTTGGGGCATCCTTGGGACCTGGAGGTGGATTTTTGCTGGTTATTGTGGGATGAGAAAACATCTGATGCTGGGCTTTTGGGGACACCACATGCAGCTGCTACCCTGCCTGGGTCAGGATCATGGCGGTAGGCACTGCAGTTTGGCACTGGTGGGTCTGCCCAAGACTGACATCGCTCTCTATGGCGTTGATGAAACTCCGGACTCCAGTCTGAGCAATGAGAAAACTTACACCTCAATTGGGGAGACCCAAATTCCTTAAGGGCTCGCTGTGTTGCAGCTTGACCAATAGGATCCAAAGTAGAACCCATGTGCTGGTGAAATGGACTATTATTGCATGTAGATTCCGCAGGTTGCGACCACACTTGGTCAATACACCTCTTATGCGGACAAGTCACTAGCTCCTTTATTCCACCGGGACTATTACATGGACTTTCTACAGTTTTGACATGGGCCTTCTCAATGTAGCTGAAAGTGACCACGGACCTCTGTCCTTGCACTGGTTTAGAGTTCTTGTGATGGCTGCATGCTCGACAAGGTGTCTCAGGACCAGATGTCCGTCCAGAGTGTGATGAGTGGGGATGCTTTGATTGTTTACTGTCGATGATGTCATTGAGGCCAGTGGACACTTCTTGGAATGGTTCCTGCTGGGGAATGCTGTGTCTTTGAGGGGAATCCAAAGAATTGTGTGAAGGCTGACGTCTGAAGCTAACATTTGGTTTGAATGTGCAGCTGGGAGGTGCGGGAAACCCAGATGCCGCCTGTGCTAATTTGGTCAAAGCTTCCATGGGACTGTCTTGCTTCACCGTCGTCTCACAGGAACTACCTTTCCCATCATTCTCTGGTGGTGACCTTACCTCCACATACAAATGAAGGACTTTCCCAGTTTGAGACATGGCGTCATAACAGTACAACACAGAAGAAGAGATGAACAGGGAGAAACAGGGCTCCTGCTCTGGTCGGTTTGTGAATTCCTGTGACTTGTCTGAGAGTTTATTTTTAGTTCATGGAGATGCCGTTCTTCAGATACCCTCAGCTGCCAGACCAGCTACTACAGACAGAGATGGCATGGACCATTGCACCTAACACATGGAGACAAATAGACAATTAATCATTTGCAGTTGTTCAAGTGCTGCACATACATTTTGTGAAGTTTTTCCTTGCCGCATGCATTTTTAAAGCTTTAAACCTGATGTCATTAATGGATGTAAAAGTGCTTTATACAAACAAAAATGATTAAAATATTTTGTGTTACAGGAATATCATATATCATGTAAACATTAACTGCTAAACAGGGCCTGCCAGGACAACAAACAGTGCTCCAAGATCCAAAACTTGTGAAACAAAGCAACATGGCAGAGAAGTAGGGTACATTTCTCGGTCATGACATATTAGTAGAAATTCAATTATAGAGATGCAGCAACGTGATTATATCAGCAGCGGTCATCTGTCTCTCTTTTATTTCCACTGATGACATATTCATTCTATTGTTCACCCATCCATTTAACCAATGTGCTTCAATTCTAAACGGCAGAGACTAAATAAACCAATGAAAAGAGACTTCCAGACTGCATTTCATTGTCATACTCTTTGGAAACTGACTGAAGGTATATTACCTTTATTTATTTTTAACAACGCCATTCTGTTTGAAAGATGCTAAATTGACCATCTGCATGAAGGGATGGGCTTATTTAGTAGCAGAGAAATTAATCCCTAAAATCCTACATGGTTACACACACACAGACACACACATACAGATTTGTGTCACGCGCTAAACCTCAGTGACTCATACAGTAAACGCCCATCTAGGCCTACAAATGTTAGCAGAGTGTATATTGAAGGTAATATGGATTTACCTTCCCCATAAACTATGTAAGGGAAATTTCAAATAATTCAATAAATCAACATGAATTGGGCATACAGTAAAGCAGAATCATTGACCAATAAGAATCAAGTGCTTTCACACATGCACCAACACAAATAAGCTATGTGTATTATTTGACTTTGAAATAGGATGCTGTTTTAGAAAAGTGCTTCCTGTAGCCTCTGAGACGCCTAGTGATTGACTGAAGGATCTCTCACATGTGTTGCACACACACACACACACACACACGCACATTCTACATGCTTTTCTGTAAGTGCAGGTACATGTCATTGACTTTGCTGCTGCAGCACAAGTGCAGGATAAATGAAAGCCGCTCTCATGTCAACAATCAATCAGTGAGACTCTCTAAAACAGTGCCTGCATGCACACAACCTTTTACTTTTCAAAACGAAAACCTCCACTGACACCCTTTTACTCCCAAAGAGGCTCTTTAGGGAAGCTGGAATGGAAGACCACACAACCGAAAGTAATGTACTTCTGCTGGCTCGCATTAAAAGTACATGTTTGGAATCTAGACCAGGTCAAGGTTTTGCTTGTTAGCATGCCCCAGTTAGCCCGTGCTGGTATCGTAAGAACTCTATCTGAAACGAAAAATATCCTTCTACATTGATAGCGATTAAAAAAATAACAACATTTATGCATTTAAGATATACATGCACTTTTCTTTAGTCTGATCCAGCTGAACTTTTGAAGATTTACAATGCCCTGGCATGAACTGTGCACATTCAAAAGTGCTCAAAAGTATGAAACTACTGAACAAAAACTACATTTAAGAAAACATCTACTTTTCATCTCACAATTCTGATAAGGCATTTGATTTTAGCAAACAGAATTGCACACTTTAATATAAGAAAAACAAACCTTTGTAAAAACCATTCAACGTTAAAGATACAGTGGATCTAACAATTAGAAATTTTGTCTTTTTGAAGCTAATATGAAATGAGGAGTAACTAATGTATCTTTTGGGTTAAGCCATAAACCAGGGCTGTCCAATCTCGGTCCTGGAGGCCTGGTGTCCTACAGAGATTAGCTCCAACTTGCCTCAACACACCTGCGTGGAAGTTTCTAACATGCCTAGTAAGAGCTTGATTACTGTAGCTGCTTCAGGTGTGTTTGATTAGGGTTGGAGTTTTGCACATCTTCTCTTGATATTAAATCGTTAATATTCATGATATAAATGAGCCCACTGCAGCCATTTCTGTGCCTCTGTATCACAACTCACGTGTACAGGCACACACACACACACACACACACACACACACACACACACACAGCCTCTGTCAATTCTTGCAGTATAACTCTGTTCTGCTCCCAATATCTTCCCTCTCTCCTTCACTCATTTCCTCCCTGGACTTTCTCTCTCCAAAAATACTCCCTCATCCGTCTGCACTGCAGGAGAATTACAGGCCATCTCAGCTAATTCATTGAACACCATCTGCGTCGTCGAGGCCATTTAAACAGACACCTTCGCAGCTTTATCTCCAGCTCGCTTACTCTGTCCATTATAACCTTTCTCATTAAAGGCCTCGCTAAATATCACAGAGAGGGCTGCACTTTTCTATAGTCCAAAATTCCCTGAGCGGTTCACTTGAAAGATATGAAAGGAAACTGCACGTTGAGAGGTTTCGTGAGATTCACTTCATGAGTTTTAATTGCACCTGAGAGTGACTTTCAGTTCACTAGAAGAACAGAACCACTTGTAACGCAAACACTTTATACAACAGTCACAGAGGAAATGAGACACTTCAAGAGCTGTAATGGCCCCTCTCGGGTAACAGCGGCCCCTGGGTGACTATTCTGCATGTTTACAGAATCACACGCTTATTAAACAGCGTCACAGAAACCGTCTCTAATGTCAACCGTCACTGAGCCAGATCTGTGCTTATATTAGATGCAGCATAGCATGACTATCTGACTGCAGTCCAGAGATTCTGCTTCAGAGGACAGTCAGCTGATTACTAAAGACACAATCATAAGTCTTAAAGACTCAAAATTGGACTTTTGTGGCTTGTATATTACACTGAAAAAAAAGAACTGAGGAAATATGAGGACATAATACTTCAAATGCCTAAAAAGTAACCTATATTGGTTTCCACATTCTGCTGCAGAACCAGTTTTCAGTTC
>JAUMHP010000062.1:17562648-17582930 GCA_032361065.1 Enteromius trimaculatus
AAAAAGAGATTAATATTTTATTCAAGAAGGATGCAATAACTGAAGTTGATAGTGATGTTGTTATTTAACTTTATTTCACTTTCTATTTATCAAAGAATCCTGAAAAATTTTATTAATATTCATATTTATAAAAACATTATTAATAATTGATCACTAATAATAACAACTGACAACAACATCAGCATATTAGAATGATTTCTGAAGGACCATGTGACAGAAAACAGTTACTTAAAATTGTACAAAATTACTATTATTGCTGTATTTTTGCTTGCTGAGCATAACCATTAAGATTTTTTACCACAGTGCTGCCACTTTATTCTCAGTAAGAATAAACAGGTCTAAGACCGATATGTTTCCCAGCTGCAGAAGGTCCTTGGGACAGAAGGAGACGTCACTCACCTGTTCAGGTTTGATGTGTTCAGAAGTGGGAAAGACGTCTGGGAATGCCGGCCTCTCGAACACTCGGTCCAGGGCCTCTAACTGCTGCTGGGTGAAGGCATCTGCTCGCAGATGTTTCCTCAGGCTCTCCACGCTGCCCTGAGAATCACTGCTCTGTGCTGAACCCTCAGAACCGTCTGCAGACACAAACAACAGCCTGAATCTCCAGCCTTCAACAACAACTACATGCTGCAGTGAGGATCACATTTCAGAGTTTTCCTCATTCAGAGAGCGAGGCATCCACTGTTTTACTCAAGCAGCTTAAACTCAAGATAAAATGTCTCTCCTCTGCTAAAACCAAAGAAATATCAAGTTTACAGTGCATTTAAAATACATGTCAACTGGGGAGGTGTTCTCGGGGGAAATGTGCAACTACATTGAGCGGTAAACATCTACATTTCTAGGCTGATGAACAATCTTAAAGTGTACCTCTTATGGATTTTTGAAAATGATCTTTCATGCAGTGTGTTACAGAGCTTTAAGTGAAAGTAAACATCCTGCAAAGTTTTAGATCTGAAAGTGCATCATTTAAAAAAGTTACTGTCTCTAAAAAGAGAGACTCGACTCTGGATCATTGAAGCGAAGTCCCAGCCGCTTCATTTGATGTCAACATGAAATATTAGCATATTGTCACCCACTTGTTGGTCTTTTCGGGTTTAAAAGCTCACAAACACTGCTTTAAATGAAATCGACCGATCGCTGGATCACATTTTATAAGAAAATGAGAGTGTTTTTTGACGTTGCATGCATGTCAGCCTGTTTGAGACCCTCAATAACCAGCATATAACATCTTCATAACCCATCATAGGAGCACTTTAATAGCAGTTATCTTGGGTCATGGCAGTTTCATTAAAACATTGCATCATGAAAAAGCCATCAACTAAAGGCTATCTTTTTTTTATATGGTATATTGTCTCCCACATTGTCTCCTATTGTTCCCATATAGCAAGTAAAGTATCCTTTCCTTTATTAATTATTCAATTTAATGGATAATCTTATAATAGGCATTTACAGTACACATGCTATTTTGCATTTATTCTTGTTTTTAGTTATGTTGATGTTATTTAAAATCATATCACATATCCTACTAAAAGGCCTGTATTACCTGTATGTGTTTACATGTACACAATGCATTGCACGTTCATCTCTGTTCTCTCCAGCTGTGTGCAACACTGATTTGATTCTCCAAAACCTCTTTACTCTGAACCTGACACACACACACACATTTGAAGAAAAGCTCTGCTGTTATTGTTCAATCTCTTTACCGGTTAAACAAACAGCACTTTCCCTTGGTTTTCCTCTGACCTGATTACCCTTGTGTCGAGTAAAAGACTGTCTCACACCTTCCTCTCTCTCTCTCTCTCTTCTTCTTCTTTTCACCCTGCCAAAACTCTTTAGAGCTCCTTTAAATATCTTCACATCCCGCCTTCTCTGGAAAGTCGCGTCTCCCTTACAAATCTGTCACTCTACATTCGCAGCATATTATGTTCTCTGTGCGGGCCACAGGCGCCGTGATGTATGTCATGCTCTGCCTCTATTGATTGACCCAAGAGAGGAAGAGAGAAAAAAGAAACACTCCTATTCTTCAGGCGTTAAGAAAAATAAATCAAATATATGCTGCTTTTTTTATTTAAAGAATCAAATTGAACAAAAATATTAAGCAGCTTATCTGTTTTAAATATTGCTAATAATCAGAAATGTTTCTTGAGCAGCAAGTCAGCATATTCAAATGATTTCTGAAGGATCACGTGACCCTGAAGACTGGAGTAATGATGCTGAAAATTCAGTTTTGATTTGTTTTGTTTTGTTTGATGTCCCATTTTGTTCCAGTGCTCAAGAATCAGTGAGAAGAGAGACCAGGGGATGGAAAGAGAAAGAGAGAGGGATGGCTATAGAGTGATAGAGGCTCAGACTGGAATGAAGTCTTGATGAGTATCCTGTCTCAGCTCATCGTGTCTATAATACTCTTCTTGATCGCACATTTTTCACTGCCGCTGAATTCAATTGATCAATCATGTCTGTCTGATGGCACCATTTCAGCTGGTTATTACCACTGCGCTTGTCACGGTGACCTTTTCTTTCTGCTCAGCGCACTCTCTCACACACACACACACACACACTGGCCTCTCTGTGCGTGTGCGTGTGTGTGTCTACACGAGTAGATTTTTACATTTTCTGAAGCTTGCAATACTACGGTGTTCTTGGTGTTTGTCCGCCTGTTTTGTAGAGTATTTATTGGGAATGCACTGCAATACGATTAATTGGGTGAGCTAGGTGGTTGTTAGGGAGTTGCTAGGGGGTTCTGAATAGTCTCTAAGATATTATGAAGCCATTTTAGGGTATTCAAGGAGGTTGTAAAGCTGTTTCTGTTTGATTTCTGGAATATTTACAGGGAGATGCTTTGCTATATGATTGATTGGTTGAGCTAGGCAGTTGTTAGGGTGTTGCTAGGGTATTATAATTAGTTACTAGGGCATTGTTAAGCGCTAGGCATAGCATTGAACACCTATGTTATGTAATTATTTGGGTATTTAGCAGACGATGCATTGCTATATGATTAATTTGGTGAGCTATGTGGGTTTTAGGGTGTTGCTTAGGGTGTTACTAGTGTGTTCCTCGTAGTTTCCATAATGTTGTATTTTTTTACTCCCTGTGTCTTCCAAGGTAGTAACATTTTCTGTGTTTTTTAGCCTGCTGACATGCGGGTTGCAGTCGCTCACTAGCCCAAAATTGCATCCTCAAGTCTCTGAGCAATAGTCATAGTGATGCTTGACTTAACCTTGTGTTTTTCCCCCTTCAGTCTGTTAAAGCTGCATGTTTCTGAGCAGGCGTATTTGGACATCTCCCGTGGGGGTCCTTGAGGTGGAGTGGGTATTTGCTGTATCGGGCGCAGGGGCAAATGAAGTCATTAATTAGGTGCCATTAGGGAGCCTGGGCCACAAACCTGATCAATACAACTGCATTTGTCATTCACACCAATCACAACAGCTTCCCACTCGCTGGATGAGCCACATTACTGCGCTGGCTTCCTCTGCTCTGTTGTTCTGGCAGAAGCCATGAAAGTAACGCTTCAGCTGCTTAGAGGAAATCGACTTCTGAATACTGACTCCTACTGTGACCAGGAACCAACATCATTATATTACAGCAAAATCTGTTTTAAATAGAAAATTAAGACAATATTACATGGAATATTAAACATAGATGTAGTTAATTATATTGCAAAAAATCTTAAAACCATTTAGTTACAATTAATGACATTTAATTAGCTAAAATGCACCCTTAATGAGTAAAGAAGGTGCCGTTTAAAAGGATACTGTCCTAGTGACTGCTTTTGTGTCTTTAGTTCTGCTTTTAAGATACCTTAAGCTAGCTTAGTCGCCATTACATCAATGAAGGTTTGTAAAACCCATACAAAATGACATTTTTTACATTGCCCTGTGCAGGGGACAGACAGTTGACGGGCTTCTATAGACATAGAACCAGCAGATTACTTTTTTTCAAGTAACTGATAAAGTAATGTATTACTTGTTCATTTGCAAGCTACTTTTTCAAACAAGGATACTTTTTTAGAGAGTAATGCTATGCATTGTTTTTAAAAGTCCCCCACACTGCCCATTAGTGCTTATGTAATGTCTTTCACCTGGAGCCTCAGTGGCACCGGCTTTGAGACGCTGGTGCACAGTTGCGATGTGTGCTGCCCTGCTGCTGTGGTATTGATCTGCGACTGAGTGGAGCGGATTCCTTTTGACGTGAGTCAGTATTAAGGCTGAGGTAACGAGGGAGCGCTCTCGCAGAGCAGATAAGCAACTCCATAACGCCGCAGGATTCACACCCACAGGGCCTGACCCCATGGGAAAGAGAGAGAGAGAGAAACTGCCCCACAGCTTCAGAGCCCAGCTTTTACATGACTTTACAAACCAACACAGTACCTTAACAGTTTACTGCATGAATGTGAAGTACTATAGACTTAAAGCACATCACCTTAATTAGCCTAAAGTTGTCATTCTCGCTTTTGGCTAAAAAACCTTAAAAGGAACCATCTTTTCCACTTCTAGTGGTTTACTGCTGGCAAAATTGCAAAGGTTAACCTGTTTGCAATGTACTATAACTGAGGCATGTTCATCTTGTGTACAATTTAGGATGGATAGTATATGTGGACTGCAGACATCCATTCAGTATTCATATTCTTTGAGGGAAAATGTGTATTTAAACAGTAATGATGGAAATAAAATTGCGAAAGGAAAAAAAAAAATCATAGTTTATAGTTGAGTCTATTTATGATGTGAATTATAAGACTCGTTTGTAATCAACACGCAGCACGCAGATTTGTTTATTATAATGGTACTACTTCTTGTTTTGTTTGTTTATCATATGTAAAAAATAACAATATGCAGATACATTATAAGCTTGCTTGTCCATTTTAACAAACATCCTAGCCATAATGGTGTGAATGGAGGGATTTTACAACTGAAGATTAAATGCATTTTCCAGCATAAACGCAAGACAATCAGTTTAATGGTAATGAAAATAAAAGCACATATTCAGAATCCAAGCCAAAGCTGCGCAGCACCAGCTCGCTCTCTCCTCCATGGTGTCTTGGGTTGGCCGGCGTAAAACTGCTCTCATCTTTTTAATGGTCTGCTCTTATGAGACAGCTGTAAAGGGGGGTGCTGGGATGTGTGGATGTTAGATGTTAATTTGTGCCGTAATAGCTTTTCTCGGCGGAATTGCAAATTCTCTTAAATGTCACTTGCAGCATCGCGCCTCAGACAGCCAGGGTCCGTGCGGATAGCAGAGCTGTCTCTCTCTCTCTCTCTGTATCGTGCTACTTTTAATTTGCAGTAATACAGTAGCGCTGTCAGATTAATGGCTGGTGTGACACCTGTGTCCCCGCGGCCTGCTCTCTCAGCTCCGCCGTGTACATAACGCGTGTCACAGCGCATTATCTCTCTGCTCGGCTCGTAATGGGCCCTGCATCTGACTCCAAACCTACTGTAAGAACCGCGGGAGCTCTTGGCCTCTCTTGGCGTGCTGCCACAAGCGGGACCCAAAAAACACTCTGCTTACACCACTAAGATCTGTTACATTGCATCTGACAGTGCTGCGTTAGAAAAGCTCACTGTGGTTTTTGCTGTGCATCTTGTTTGTTTTGAGGTGCGTTAAGAAACCGTCTAAAGCAACGAGTTAAATCAAATATGACTTTCTTAATGCATGTTCATGCATCTGATTACTTTAGTAAAATACATTATATTATGGAAGTAAAATGCAATGAAGAAAAACATTTTTTTAGAGCACATTTATTCTTTCAGCCTTTCTCCTTTGAAATTTTACCTTCATTGCATTATGTAGTAAAATAAAACAAGGTTTTTAGCCTCTCTATTTCAAATTTCACATTTTACTCAAGGAGTTATGTGGCATTTATTTGTAGTCATTTGTTTGCAATTATTATGTAATTTACTAGCAATTTTTGAGTGAAGATCTTTTAAGTAAATTTACTGTACATTTTACTTAATAATTTAATGTGTATTATAAATATCAAAATAATTTTTGTTACTAGCTTTTTTCTTTATAGTTATCCACTTAAAATGTCATTGACTCATTTGTTTTTGCTTCAGTTTACTTATAAAGTGGCTAATTTTGTTGCCTTGCAACATGCAGCGTTATGGGATTTTGCATCATTATAGAATTTAGCATTCTATATTTACTAGATTTTGCTGCAGGGCAGACATTGTTTTAAAAGCATCTTTAGCCCAGTGTGTGTGGAGGGCTGCAGGTTCGTCTGGCAAAGATAAAGTACACCTATTCTGGATTCCAGGTGTCTGCAGTCTGTACTGCGTGTGTGTGTGTGTGTGTGTGTGCGCGCATCACATGACTGTTTGTGAAGTTATACATAACATACCCCTGCCCTCCTCCTCTCCTCTCCTCTCCTTTCTCTCCTCCACCTCTTCATCCCCATCACTTAAATCAAGAAAATGGCCACGCATCAAGAGGATCATTTGGGCCCGAGAACAACCCTCAAAACAGTCAATCATCTTAAAGACGCACACACAGACACGAGCAGATCTGAAGTCTCCCATCATTCCTGCCGCCGCTGATGTCACCCCTGCGCCCTTGCAGCGCCTGACAGCAAGAAAAGCGATGAACTCAAAGCAACGCTCTAATCACGAGAAGGACTGTTTCTGTGCGCAGCGGATCACGTGATGCTGAATGCGGAACTCTGTGTAAATGGCAGTTGCATGGTTGGCACATGACATGCATGCCGCTATATTTGCTTTGCTGTTAACTTAATCACCTATTGCCACGCACCATTTATGCCATAAATAATCTCTCTAGAGCCACAAGGAAATGACATCATGACAACTCTGGCTACTGAGGGCACCATATGAATGTACACTGTTCACAAAACCCTCCAAACATGGAGAGCTGTGACGTCAAAGTCAACAGACAGGAAACATGTAAGTGCACTTATCATTTCTCTTCGTTCTCTCTCACTCGTTGTTGTACTATATTGCAACGTTTGCAGTAAATTAGTCACTGGATTTGACAAAAAGCATAAAATCTTGAAAGATATGCAACGTTTTGTCTGAGATATGCAAAGAAATGTTGGATATCCATAAATACACCTGTATATACAAAAAAAGTTAATATTTAGTGATTTTAAACTATTGCATCCAAAATAAAAGTGTTTTTTTTTTACATAAGATATGTGTGGCTTCTGGATATATGTACTATATATGTATATGAATACACACACTTACAGTATATATTTTGAAAATACGTGTATGTATTTATATAATTTATATCACATATAGATAAAACATCATTTAAAATATATAATTTAATATTTAATATTGTGTGAACAAAAACGTTTATTTTGGATGATTAACCTTTTGATAGCACTATCAATATTAAATATTAAATGATAATTATTTATTTTGTGACTTTATATACTAAATATTTTAAAGGTTCAGATTATTTAAGGTTTTTAAATATTTCTGAAAGAATACTTTTATGCTCGCCAAGGCTGAATTGATTTGATTAAAAAAACAGTGACAATGGTAATAGTAAAATTTTCTCTTTGAATCTATTTTAAAATATCATTTATTCCTGTGATTCAAAGCTGATTTTTCAGCATCATTTAATCATTCTAATATGCTGATTTTATGTTAGTATTATAATCTGTGTTGAAAATAGTTGTGCTGCTTCATATTTCTGTGGACATCGTGCATTAATGAACAGTAAGTTTAAAAATAGAGATCATTATAACGTTCAGCATATTTCCTGTCATTTTTAATCAATTTAATGCATCCTCGCTGAATAAAAGTATCACTTTCTATAAAATAAAATAAATAAATATATTGAATGTCAATCTGAGATCACACAATAAGTGGATGATCGTTGGCCAGGATTGGCTGCAAAGTTGACCAGCTGTACTAATAAGTGCCTTGAGAAAGAGAGAGAGGTCCTTGAGCTAAATGTCCTCTTAAGACTGTCGCTCTGGTTTGACTGAGTTTGTTAGTTGGCTACATCATCTTGACATGTAATTACTGAAGCTCTCTTAATCACTGCAGTGCAGATTAATAACGGGGGGCTCCTGTGGGGGTCACATCACCACATCAAACCACTCTCTGCCTCCCTCTGAGTCACACATTTGATAAATACTGCACCCAGTCATCTCACATTCAAGGGCGACCTGCTCCAAATATTATATGCCAAAAATAAAAAATTAAGCAGAAAGCTGTCTGTGAAAGCACAATACAAGAGCACAGTGGACAGAGAGTCATCAGATACCAGGTGTTTCTGCTTCTCCAAATATACACCTTATATGTACAGATAAATAATAATAAATAAATCATCAAATGTAGCAATATTAATTCAATTAAAAATGAAAATACATATAGACAATTATTGAGTTAAATGTTTAATAGTTGTTGTTTATTAAAGTAAAAAAAAGAAGAAGCCCAGCGTGGTTTGTAGCCCTGCACGGCTTCAGGCTTTTTCTGCACGTCCTCCAAAAGAATGTGAATGAGAGAGAAAGCGCAGACTTACCAGCATCTCTTTTCCTCTTTTCTCCATTCGAGCGAGGGATTCCCAGAATGCCGTTGATTGAGTAGGAGCCCACGGGGTCATTGGAGGAGCTGGAGACTGGAGGAGATGCTGTGCTGGGGACTATAAAGAGTGAAAGAGAGCGAGAGAGAAGGTAGATGATGGAAACTTCTCCCATGTGTATAACAGCATTTATCTCTTGCATTCGATGTGTTTTACGAAGATACTTCGGGGTTCAGGAGTCTGAGACCACTAGTGTTTCGGGTTTTTCTACATTAATGCACTTTATTACAAATTATACTATTAGCATGAACACAAAATCTCTTTTGCATAATAACAGCAGGACTGATGATCACATTCTCCAGCATGATACGAGACTATCTTAGGCTTCACGTTTACCTGTATTCAAAGATGTGCATGATCTTGTATATTACTTCTGTATTTTGAGTGTTAAAACTTTCTCTTTTTAAAACTGGTTTACATTTAACACATTTTCCCCACACTTCATATGATTTTTTAATTATGTATAACATGTAGCTCTGCTAAGTATTTGTACTGATGTGCAGAAAAATGTCTAATATTATCTAATTTGATTATGCTCAGTTCACAAATGCCAGTCAATCATCTCATACAGGTGTTTCATAAACTAATGCTTTCGGCTGGGAAAAAAAATCAGAAGTACACTCAATAAAATCTTTAATTTACAATCTGCAAATAAGTTGAAAAAAAAATGGATTAGAGTCTTCAGAATCATTCATACATTTAAAAACGGGCAATTAAGCAAATTGTTGTAAATCTGGTTCAGAGGAAGACAGAAATAATTTTTAATGGCTGTTTTTCTGATATTTATGAGACAATATAACTGACTTTGGCTACTTACAAATCAAAAATGTCACAGAAATGGTGACAAAACAGACTCGGACATTAAAACTGTTAAGAAAAAAGTATTGGATTTGATTCTGCAAATACGACGCAGGGCCATGCAACAAATTAAAAGATGATAAAAGTTTAGCGTGCATTTTGAACTAAACCACTATGACATAGTAGAAAAGCATCTGATTGTGGTTTTTCTTCTGTCATCTGCTCCAGATGCAGGTAATATCCAGCTCTGAGCACAACGCTTTGGCCCTTAATTTGATTTGAAGGGATGACCTTGTCCACAAAGGTCCAAAGATGGCCCCTGGAGTCAATGATGTGATCTTACCTATAGTGTGTCCTGGGGTGGAAAGAGACGTCCCATCTGGTGAGGGGTGAAACGGCTGCTGAACCTTGGTCCGAATGATCCTGCACAGTAAATACAGTACATTCACTCGCATGCAAGGTGTCCGTCTGTCTCTCTCTGATAATCTCAGATTTACTTTATATATCTCAGAGCAGACAGAACGGATAACCACAGACGTCCAGATCCCGTTTAGCCGAGCGAGAAGCAGACTCGCTGTGCCTTTAAGGTGAGATACAGCGAAAAGCTCTCTGAGCTCTTTTTCCTTGAGTGATCTTGCAAACAAAGCATGAAATCACAACAATTCACCTCGATAATCGTCCTCTGTGTGTGTGTGTGTGTGTGTCGGTCCTGAGGAGAGCCTCAGGCTGGGTTCTAGCGTGGATGAGGTTCTATTGATCTAGACTCTAGGATAAAAAGTTCTGAATTAGCCACATGGGTACCGGGATGCAAATGGAAAGCTATAAATTATATGTGACAGGAAAGCAATAGTTGCTCAGTGCGGTGTACAAGCTTACGCCAGCATTTGATTCTGTTAATCTGAACGGCACTTTGGGAAAAAGGCCCGCTGTCACGCTCATTTGTAAACTTTAGATCTATTCATCACCAGTGGCACTGCTTCTGTTTCAGCAGACACATGCAAACAAACGCACTGGAGGAAGCCACGTTTGTGCTGCATGCAACAACCATGCCTTTTTGTTTGTGACGTATTTTTCATTTCATGCCCCATGAAGATTATTGATTGCAAAAATGTTTAGAATAGATGGCGGACACTATTCAAAGAGCAAATTTATTTCCATTAAAACGAGTGCGCTGCTAATATTGATATCTGCGGAAATAAACATCAGCTTTAGGGATGCCTCCTCGGGGCATTGAAACAGAGAATGGAAAGAACGTGCGGTGACAACATATCAATATTATATTTCATTTCTCTCTTTAAAACCATAGTTTGACCCCCTCGCATGGCCTGGGGAGAATAAATCTGCAGACTTTATCCACAATCTATGTTTCTGTTATCGAATAAGTCATTTGGAAGAGTGAATTAATGTCGGGGTTGTGTCTGAAAATCCTCTGAAGAAATATTAAAATTGCTTTACATGTGAATCAATAATATCGAGCAGCGTTGAGGAGGTTTTTATAAGTCTGGTGGTTTCGTTGCTGTCACTTGTTGGCTGTGGAGACACTTTAGTACAACAGAAACTCTGTTACACGTATAACGTGCGTTAAAGAAAACAGGCCTGCTCTCGGTTTGCACACACGACTGCAGCTTTTTCTTTCATGCAGCTTTTATCTTTACTGAATAAAGCACAAGATGTTCCAGGTGAGGCTGATTCTCTTACTTTGCACCAAAACTTAACGCATCCCCAAACGCTTCATTGCAAGCTGGCCAGAATTCCCATATTTCTTATATTAACAGCCTTATTCAATAATCCACACATTGCGTCATGCATAGCTATATCAACATACTGTTCACTATAAACAGACGTAAAGGTGGAATAAATTGTGTTTCATCAAAGTTAAGATAGGTTGCTAATACAGTCTTTAAAAGGAGTCACTTTGCCTGCATTCATATTTTAATTCCCCTCATAAACAAAGAGCTGTTTCCTGTTTCAAAATAGCCAGACTGAATTCAATTAGATCTTAGAGACGTTTAAAGGCTTGGGTAATTACATTAACGTACATTTTGCATTTATCTCGCAAGTTCATGTCAAAAGACGTTCAAATGGCCCTTTTTAGGTGACCATGAGGCATGAAATGAATTTTTTCTAGCCTTCTCTTCTGTTGTGTGAGGCGCTCTATTCTTCACCATCGACTCATTAAAATGTAATGCAGAGTCTGGTTTTATGGAAGAGTGAATCTTAACCAAAGTTCAGCGCCTCACTGCTTCTTTTTACCGGTTTGATTTTCCACACAAGTCTAACACACCACCCTAAACCACCATTTTAAGGATGTAAATAGGATCATATTGGATTATGGATTATGCATAATGCAGATTTCCCATATTTGTAGGCTAGGTGGTATATTATCGATCATCGTTCCAGTTGGAACAAAAATATAAATGTTCAAAATAAAACCTTGTGGATTAATTATAAAAAAAAACAACTTATTATCTCACACCAATATTTCTACACTATTCATTTCTACACAAATGAGCAATTCTGTTAGTTTAGGAAACTGAAATGCTGAGATATGAAAACTCCAGTCTTTTTTTTTTTTTTTAATATGGATTATTTTGGAAAACAGAAGGAGCAGATAAATAGCGGTATAAGCTCTAATCGAGCAGCTCCGTGTCTCTTTTACCGGGTCTGATCGCAGTTCATTGATCGCTTTTCACTCGGTCAGATGAGATTTTAGAGCTTCAGTCTGTCATTGTTGAGGTGGTTTGAAGCAGGGGATTGAATTTCATCCACAAGCCGCAGAACGCAGCTTTATACTGCAACAACCAACTGCTTGATATTCACCAAACTGCATGAGAATTACTATAATGAATTATCAGAGCATGTTTGCTTTTAAATAGATGTTCTGGAAATAATTTCCATTTTAGTCCCTCAGCAGTGTGCATAATAGAACGCTTAGATTTAAGCTTATTCTGTTTTGTTGTTAGTTATAGTTAGTTAATGATTTTAACTTTTTTTAATAGATCGAGGGACGTCAAATCAATTAGTAGTTTTGCATTGAAATATAGCTGGGATTTTAATATTTGCGCTCGGTTTCATTCCGTTTAAAGTTTTAAAAGCTACGATCATAAGTTACTCCGAAGGTGCGCTTTCACCTGAGTAACCATAGCAACCGTCCACTTCTCGACCACTTTCAGGTAAGATCAGTTATCGGGACAAAACACAAATAGACTATTGTCAAATGGGGGGGGGAAATCGCCTTGACGGAAGCTAGAAACGCCAAAGACGTTTTCTGTCGAAAATTAGGCACCTGACAAAAAAAGTAGAAGGAATTATTGGCACATCAGTGATTGAGAAATGGCTGGGTTTCCTCACCTGTTTATGGAGGAGACGCTGGGGACGGTGTCGTTATCGCAGATGCCCTCCGCCAGCAGCCTGTCCCGGATCTCCCAGGCGAACATGGTGGGGTTCTGGCGCTTATAGTCCGCTATTTTATCCACCACCTTCGGCGTGGCCACTTTAGGTTTGGATCCTCCGATGACTCCAGGCTTTATGCTGCCAGTCTCGTAATATCTGCAGAAACACGTGTAAATCTGATTTTCATAACCTGACCAAACCTAATGACAATAAACAACAGATGCGTGCTAACAAAGCCATGAAAATGTTTTATCTAAGCTACTTAACAAGGCCCATAGCAGTACTAGTAGGAAATTATCATATGATTAGAATACTAATTTAAAATTTTGCGCAGCAGGACATTAAACAGTCCATCTGTTTTAGTTACCCACTTATTAATCTAAGAAGAGAAAAAAAATCGATTTGAAACGGAATTATATGATGACCAAATTACAATAAGCTAAAAATCTATTTATGTTAGTTTTTTTTATTTTTTATTAATAAATCCATTTTTATTAAATCCATTATTTGTTATATTTAATCAAATGGACAGGCAATGAATAAACAAGCTCATTATCATTTCTACTTCTCGTTTTTGACCTTGCTGAGCTACCATATTAATTTTATTTTAATAATTAAAACATGCAAATCATTGGTCAAATAATTTCTTTTCAAGCACGTATATGTCCAAACCTAAATAATTTAATTGGTCTTTTATCTAAAATAAAAGTAATTTAAAGCACTTTTGGAATTTTTATAGTCTGAGAAACCCGTTTGTAATTAGAATCTTTAGCTTAAGTGATTGATTTGGTTTAGTTTATTTTAAATGAGGAAACAATTAGGGGGAAACGCAATATTGCATGCTTCTCTGCGCTGTTAAAAAGAGCAAATGTTTTCATTTTGTTTTCTTTGACAGTATGTTGGATTGTTCGCCACGTGCTTCGACTAAAACTATTTTAGTGCGTTGCTTATTCTGTTAAAATGGTTATTTATCCAGTGTGTTGTGATTTCATCGGGAGACAATTTTGAAGGTTAAAAAAACTGAAAAACGACACAAAGCATGCTCGAACAACATGCACTTTACATCCACTGCTGCGTTGTTCTTTAGTGGGGCGTCTTGCACGGAGTAAATCTCACGTTAGGGTCTCACCTGCCCAGGATCTTGCTGACGCAGCCGTGACTGACCCTCAGCTGTCTGGAGATGTCACAGGGTCGGACCCCTTGATGCGCGAGCTCTACGATTCTCTGGCGCACGACGTCAGGTAAAGGCCTTCCGTTCACGAACACCCCGCCCAGCTGGTTCACTCCCCCGTGGCCTATACCGGAGACAACAGCAACAAACACCCACAACATAACATTACATACAGGCCGTCAGCGACGCCCGGCACATTCGTCCAATTAACATAAGACGCGTTCTGTACGGCCACACACGAGCTCGAAAACGCAAGAAAGGTTAATTGCAATCCAACACACTTTGTGCTAATGAATGCCTGACTCCTCTCACATCTAGTCAGTGAATAAACAGACGCAAACGAATACATGCAATGATGTAATAATTCTGCGTAACCGCACTAATAATTCTGCATTATTTGCGTTCTTTTCGTTTGTAGATATACACAGCAAAAACACGCACAAACATATATTATATTATATTACTTACATTATTAATATTGTTATTATAGTACATTTTATTTTCTATAGCTAATAATTGAAAACATTATATATGCATTTATATTATACAAAAATAAATTCATATATAAATACATCCGTTCGTATATATAAATTCATATTTTATATTTATTTTATTTCGAAATGCATTATAGATGTAACACAGCAACATAGCATTATTAAAGCGTTTGGCTAATTCTTTACAGGGTCGAAGAATGAACATGTATTTTGCTCTAGTACATGAAACATGATGTACATGAAACTCCTGTCCTGTTTGTTGAAACAATGCTGGGGTTTGTTACTCGTAGGTGAGCTATTAAATTACACGAGCATTTATTGTTTTCATTCCCTAGATATAAATTATTAAACAGTTTTGTTTGATCACGTTACATATTGTTATTCTCAATTGGTTGTTTTCCTTAAAATATTCTATTGTAATTCAATTAAAAGTCCAAAGCTTGATGCTGAACCATTTAGCAATCTCATATTTTCAAATGTACCGTGTTTGCGTTGAAAAATCACGAATATTTACTACTTTAAATCAAAGTGGAATTTTCCCAGTGTCATGAATATTTTGGTCTTTGTTAATTAAATTCATTCACTTTCTTTTTTTGTAAAAAAAAAAAAACGCAAAAGGCGCATGTTTTAATTTCCACACGCAGACACATTTATCTCGATTATTAACCGAGTTCTTTAATGTTTCTGTTTTATAATGATTTATTTATTATCTTATTTCCCCTTAAATGCTATATAAGAACAGTGCAATTTTTTTTTTTGTCTTTTTATCCGGAAGCCTAATAATTTCCCGTTCCAGTCAGGATCTTAATGGGCTCAAACGTGCAAGACATTCTCCAGATAAACTCCGGTGTAACTCACGGTGCATGGCGGAGAATGGGTCTGCCTTACAGTGAATATCCATCGGATAACAGAGAAAGGACAGATAATCAACTGAAGTCGCCGTCTCGTCTTTCTTACACACAGAACAACTGACAGAAACGAAGAAGATGTAAGGTGAATCCAGCCGAGGAGAGGGGAACTTCGGAAAGTTGCAAATGGACGCAGGATTTGTCAGGTGTCAGACATGACCGTGTGTTCTAGGTCAGAACAAAGTGCTCTCAAAGCAATAAATGCTTAAATGTTTTCAACGCGCATGCTTTCCCCAGAACTCGTTTTCCAGCGTTCGTCCCATCCATCCGCGCGTTAGTATCTCTTATATCCCGGTGGTCTCGGTTAGCAGGTGCGGGGCTGCCGGGTTCGGGTTTTGCGCATGGATGACAGATAGCAGGACCATTGGAGACTGCGGGTTTCCTGTGCCCAGCTTTCCCTCAGTAACAACAATAACAACACGATGCGTTCGCACGCGCGCTCGGCCCGGGACTGAAGGACTTGGGTCGCTCGTGTTGGTTTGTAAAAGCTCCAGCCCCCTCCTTTACGCGGACCCCTCGCCACTACGGATGAGTGTATCAGACAAAGGCAGTAGATTCCAGCACTTTGTGATTCGCTCAGATGAAGCTCCATCCGCCTGTCACTCCAAAAGGGGAGGGAGAAACTCGGCGCCTCTGAGTGAACGAGAGTTTAGTGGAAATTGAGCGAGGCTGAGAGCAAATCATTTGCTTTTCTTTGTGATATAATAGTTTACGACTTATGAGGGATACTGTCAAATCGGAACGGCGTGTTTTCTTCCGCGTCCTTAATGAATCACATCAATTCCGTAACGAATAACAAACGAGCGCACAGGTAATAAGATGCGTAAAACGAGCGTTTGTATTAAATTAACCTTCACCTTCAGTCAACATCTCAGAGTAACGCTCTCAGAGTATAGGCGCGCAGCTGTGGCCTTCCAAATACTGGGCCAAATACGCATCTAGCAGGAAAAGCGCAGCTCTGATGTCGTTAATGGAGAGGTCGATGGTGTGATTATGGTTTGATTTAAACACCATCTTGTTTTGATTTGCTGCGCTCGTCTCTGCGGTGCGTCGGTCTGACTGACAGAGGCTGACTGTAGGTGGCGCTATATCGTCTCCAAATCCAAATTTATTTTATATCTTACAGAATTTGAGGCAAAATAAAATATTACAAAATTCTGGTCTCTTGATTGCAAGGCAACGTTGTTTTGTTATTAGTATTAGTTCTACATTTCTAACACACTTAATTTACAGTAGTCTCGATTCAAGCTAAAAGTAAATATTACACTGGTGTAAATTGCTCCCTCAAGAAATGGACGTTTTTATTTACTGTATTTTTACATTTTGTGGAAAAGTTCGACATGTCCTCTATCAGACACAACTGGACCCTTTTAAAAACCTTAATTCAGTGTCTGATGTTGTGCCTGTAATTTACAAGATAGAATCGCCTTTTTATCTGCAATAAAACCGCTTTGCTTTATGAGAAAGCAAATATAATAAAAGATCACTAAATTGCAGATTTGAGGGGAGTCATTCTAATTTGAAATAAAAAATAATTAAAAATTAAATAATTAAAAATATTGAACTACGAAATGCAACTTCAAGATTTGGAAGGGTTTAAGTAGAATTTGAAATGATGATTTTATCTAAAATATTAATGCACACAATATTACCTCATGCAATATTTAACAACTGCACATTTTTTTTAGAATAAGTTTTATGTTTAGTTATTTCGTGGTGATATTTTATAAACAAAGAATGAAATACTCTCTGGCACTATAATGACTGCAGAAAGCGGCAGTAAAGTGGAAATGTTTTGGACGGATCTCTGAGGGACGCAGGGGGCAAGTCGGCTAGTCTGCCTCCTAGTTAGGTTAGAGGATGATTTTTCTTTCTCCTGGTGTTTTTGGAGGAGCTTCTGGTACAATATGTAGCACTGCGGGCTCTAATTTCACCCTCCGTTGCACACCTTCCCCAAAGCTAGGTTTTTTCTCTCTGTGAGACCCCCTCCCAGCCTTTCCCCCCTGCCCTTGTGCTCTCTGCGTTTTTTGCTCTTTTTTTTGTAGACTTCTAAAATTAAGTGTTAGTGTTTTTGTCACCCTTGGAGAAATTTCACACTGATTTTGAACAGACACTGTAAATCATAGCAGGACTTGCCTTTATGCGTTTGAGTCCGTTTCGGATACACGAGGAAGCCAAATTTATTAAAAGAATTCTAACAGCACGCATTATTAACGGATCTATTATAAATGAACTAAACCATAACATAACAAAAAGAAAAAGAATCAAATAGGCTATATATTTAACAGTTTAATGTCACTCTAACATATTTATAGTAACAGTATATGGATATTAATTCCACCTGAGGACGTGCAACTGACAAAAAAAAAAAGGTCTGCAAGCAATGTAAAGAAAAATGCAAAGTCTAAAAAAAAAAAAAAAAAAAAAAACCAAACATTTTGGGAGTTAATTTCATTAGGGCCTTGCGTTCTGACAGTGAGTAATCCATCTTCTCTCCGGCGCTGTTCAGAGTCTCTCCAAACACAGACGGGAACCACACACACTCATCCCGAAGATGGATCTCTCCGTTCGTTCCGGCTCTCCTCTGTTCTGCTGAGCATTGAGGAAGCTCATTTTGCCAGAGGTGAAGATATTTCCTCGTTCTCTCAGCCTCCCGTTCTCATGGTAACGTCACCGATTGATCAGAGCAGCTTCATTAGCGAGCGTCAGCAGAACTGAATTTTCATATTCCGAAATAAATATTTATAAAATAAATAGTATTATTAAAATATGTTTTATTCCCTTCGTAATGTTTGATAATAATTCGATTGTATATTAATTCGATTAGGCTAATGTATTGTTTTATACACAATGGACACATTAACACCACTTGATTTCTGAACTTTTAAACTTAAAGTGAAACTATTAACTCTTTAACCCTAGAATAATTGGCGCAGAAAGACATAATGGAACCCTGAACTTAACAGGAAAGTGTAAAGTAAAGGGATTTGGGCCCCGAGCTTGTGTTGTGAGGGGACAGATGGAGACTTCACGCAAGAGATTGATTCTGCGCTCGCTTTTAATTTCGACATAATTAATTAGATCATTACAACAGTTTTCCATTGATCTTGCCATTTAGGCCCAAAATTAAAAGGTGAATCAGTTAGCTGTTAGATATATGTTGTCTATTAACAGAGGCATATTAGTAAGTAAATGGAAACACGCACACAAGCGCGCGCGCACACAATGCATATGCAATTCTGTGCTTCCCAGAGAAATGTGCAAGCAGCCAGCAGAGCTATATATAGGTATATATGCAGAACATATTCATGTGACAAAAATGCATTCATTCGTTCAAATCGTGAAATAAAATTTATAATTAAGCAATGTAAAAAAAAAATAAAGTTAAAACATTTTTTTAAAAAGACGTTTTTTTTTATGTAAAATAGAAAAAAAAATAATGACATATAATAATAACAACAATATTTTAAAGAATTAATATTATGTATTCTTATATTAATTATGGTTATTTCTGATCCATAAAATCAGTTTGAAGTGTAGTATTTTGAGGTGAGGAGTGTGTGTTCAGCACGTGTTGTCTACATTCACAGGCCATTTAAAGTTACTGCCTCCCATGAAAAGCATCAAAAATTACGCCGAGAAATGAAAGTTCAATATTTAACTTTTACTGCTCCTCAGCTCACGTTTTAGATCATAAACCTGATTTCGCAGAAATATGCCTTTTAGAGGCCAGTCGTAAAACGCAATACGCTGAAAATATAAATTAGGAAAGGAAATGAGAAATTCTTCACAGATGAAAAAACAGCAGGATGACGATCTTCCGTCCCTTGGTCCCTCCTTCTCGCTCTCTTTTTATCTCTTTAATACCCAAAATCAAAGTAGCGAGGACTATAATATAATATAATATAATATATTTATGCATGTGCTTATTTTGTGACACGTAAGGCAGAAAAAGTCTTAAAATAAACTCTTAAATAAAAAGTAAAATGAAGAAACAGTTCCCGCTCTGCTTTATTTTGCTCATCCTGAAGTGTCCCACAGGCTGATAATCAGGTTAATCTGTCTGATATTAGGCACACTGGGGAGGTAAAATCCAGCACATGAGAGTCAGTGGTTCATACAATATGCAGATTTCGAAAGAATTCCTAAATGTGCCCTGAAGTGTTTAAATATAAATAGTGTTGAGGTTATGCCTGACTTTTCACTGCTGCTGTCAAGGGAAAATGGAAAATTATAAGTCCTTAAACTGTTCACGCTTTGCTGGTCAAACTTGTCTCTCATCTGAAACAAAAAGTGTTCTTGTCAAACGAGCAGATCTATTCTTAGCACATCTCAAATCAGACGTTAGATTAATCGACTCTGCGTTTTATTAGGCATTGATTATAGTCAGTAGCTAATGATGTGAAGTTTGAAGATGGTGACAGACCACTTTTCCCAGCGCATGCCCTAAAGCAGGTCCATATAGTGCCTCTGTGTGTGTGTGTGTGTGTGTGTGTCACACACAGCTGCGCTGCTCTGAAGCGACAAAAAACAGCTTTTTTGTACCCCGGTGCAATATGGGAACCAGCCCGTCTGTCCAAGTCGGCCCTTGGGCATCGTCTCTCATTTGTGTGGCCCGTGGCATCAGACACACTCTCTTCTAGAGCCTGTAGTTATGCTAATACTCTCATCATTTATCCGGACACAAACATTCCACTATTGTGTGAATAATTTGTAATTAATTCGTTGCAAGGGGAGCAGAAGAGTGTCCGCCTCTAACTGAGAGATAATGCTTTGACAGGTAAATAAATACATGAGTTTTACAAAGACAATGAATAATTGGACTTGCCTGCATGTGTTTCTCCCTGTTTTTGCGCACACGAGCTCTCTATAAGACAAGCAATATTTGTTATGAGATATAATAAGAAATAAAATAATCATTACTTCTTTGGTATACAGTGTAGACTTCTGTTAAAGTGCCATATTTCTCAT
>JAUMHP010000062.1:17592141-17603082 GCA_032361065.1 Enteromius trimaculatus
GAAAAAAATAATAGTAAAATAAAATTTACAATAATATAATAATAATAATAAAGTAAATAAATTTAAAGCAGTAGCAATTCTGTGTAGTTATATCTTTAAATATAGAAATAAATATAGAAATAATTGAAGTTAAATAAATGAGAACAATTAAGAAATTGTTTTCTCATAAAGTATTTCAGAAAGTGGGTTGTGAAATATAGTTTAAATTATTATAGAATGGTACATGAGTATTGTGATAGCTATTAGTTAATATAGTGACAGAGGCCGAACAAGTGACTGAAACACAGGTGTAGCAGGCAGTCGTGAACAGACGGCTTTATGGCACATCTGGGAGAAAATGCAAATAAAATCAGTGGAAGAGGGCAAAAACAAATGACAAATTCCTCTCATAAATTCCTCACCCTGCACAGGTCTGATAGGGGCAGCTCTCCCAGCTCCCTTGCCCATGACTTAACACCTAATCCAATGTGTAAGTTATTATTTATCTTCCACAAAAGTTTGTCATAGCTAGGCTTTGATTTTTTTCCTCCCCGGCCTGATTTTCCCCCGGTGGCCGGCTCTGCACCGGCGCAGACACGTAATTTATGAGCTACCCGCTTTCTCCTGACACATTATTAAAAGCAGAATTAGTTTTTTGCCTGGGATCTGTCCGCTGGGAATAGGGAGGGCTGTGCTGAGAGCAGAGGAGTCCGGCGTGGGGGGTTTGGCTCTGAGCAGAGGGGCTGTGATGGGCGTCAGGCCGCTAATGAACAGAGCGCAGTGGCAGCCATCATGTGGCGGTCAAAGATGCATCCTGTGCTCTGGGAAAAGGTTAACCTGCTGTACGTTTAGACCTTTATTGGATTGTTTAGAAGCATGATGTTGTTGTCGTGGAATTCTTTGGGAACACACACTCACATGTTCAGGTGTGAGTAGACAGAAGAACAAGCAATTGTGTGTGTGTGTATGTGTGTGAAAGAGAGAGAGAGAGCGAGAGAGAACGGCACCACAGCTGAGCGCGTCAGTTTAATCTTATGCATCATTAAGCTCTCAGCAGCGCACAAGCTCCGCCCACAAATGCCATCTACACCCAATGAACATAATGATGACATACGTAACATCTAATTTCAGCAGAATTTAAATTGGAAGAATGAAAAATTCACAAACGTAAATCATTGGGGACAAGTCTAATAAATAATCATAATGAATTGCTTTGTGTTCGCAGCAGTCGTCTTTTAGCTGCTTTTATTCAGTTGGCCGACAAAACACACACAAACCTGTTAGAGTGTGTTTCTTAAATAATTTATAACATACTACTTTTCGTTTTACAGGCTTGCCCACCTTTTAAGTATTTTTAAAAGAAGTCAGTTCTGCTCACAAAGGCTGCATTTATTGGATCAACTATATAGTAAAAACATTAACATTGTGAAACATTGTGACAATTAAAAGTAACTTTTCTGGGTGAATATATTGTAAATGTAATCAACTGCTGTAATCAAAATTTTCATCTGAATTTTCAGCAGTCTTCATTGTGACACGATCCTTCAGAAATCATTCTGATATGCTGTTCAAGAAACATTTCTGAGTAATACTTCTGCCCATTATTTTTTTTTGGAAACCGTGACACATGTTATTTTTTCAGCATTCACAGATGAATAAAAAGTTTAAAAGAACAGCTATTAGGAAGGTTATGAAAGGTTATAAATGGCCCTTTTTGATCAATTAAATGCATCCTAGCTGAATAAAAGTGTTAATTGTTTGGTTTTCTTGACCTCTAACTCTTGCATGGTGATGTAGTTCTGTGTAACTCTGTGTGTGTGTGTGTGCTGAATGAGAGTTCATAGCTCAGCTTTGAAGTTTGAACCCAGAGGTGCAGCCAACGGGTCAGCCAATGCCAGCCAACGAGCCAAGAGCAGCGTTCAGGGCTCATTTGCAGTTATATCTCTCCTAATTCTCTTTCCTCATTATAACAACCACTATTAGGTTATACATGGGAGGTCAAAGTTTGGCTTGTTAGTGTGGACTGCTGGTAGATAGCATTTTTCTCCATTCACGGCCATGCAGAAGTTTTTGCAAGCAACAGATTTGAATAATTTCTGGAGGGCTCTGAATGTAATTTTATTTTCCCTGCTTGTTCAGGATAGTCATTAGTGACTATCTGTGTTCTTCTGGTGTCATCAGCCAATCATTGTTGTCATGTTGTATTATTTTTTTCTGCAGCTCTAGACTGACTAGATGCATCATTTACAGCTCAATCTCCGAACAGCTGCCAGAACTGAACGGCCGTGAGCAAAGAAGGCAAATTTCATATTGTGGGTTTCTAAGAGAGTCCTGAGCCCACTGAGCATCTGAACGGGAACGCTAATGGATTCTAGACCTTCTAGACCTCTCTCCAGGTATTCTAGACCTTCTTGATTATACTTTGCTGTATCTCATTGCTTTAGTATTGCATGATCAGCGGCACACTACTAAATTTGTGAGGAAGTACAAAGATGTTAAGGAGTGTGTGTTTTACTCCATGCTAATTCTCCACACACACACACACACAGATTGATTAATTAATAAGTCAGAGCAAGCTCTAATGAACCTGTAGAGTTAATTGCCTCCAGCAGCAACTGGCTTAAATGTAAATTAACTGATCGGAGTTGCAAAAAAGAAAGAGTGAGTGGAGAATGAATGGATACTCAAGAATGGGAAAATCAATAACCGTCAAAGCTGCTGCTCTCATGAGACCATCCATTACTGTGAACGCTACCTCTGCTCACGGGCCTCCAGTACACATTTCACAATGTTTTTGTTTTTATTCTAAAACATGAAATGTGGAATTATCTGCTTTTGCAATAAACAAGCTTTTAATATGTGAAAAACACACTTACAATGACCTTTAAATTGAAAAAAATTGCACCCTCATGTCGTTCCAAGCCCATAACACCTTCGTGTTGTTGTTTTTTTTTGGTGGATCTAAGATCATTTCAGTTGTATTGCTGTCTATGGAGGGACAGATGGCTCTCTGATGTCATCAAATATATCTTAATTTGTGTTCAGAAGATGAACGAAGGTCTTATGGGTTTAGAACGACACGAGGGTGAGGAATTAATGACAAAATGTTAATGTTTGGGTGAACTAAGCCTTTAAGTTATTGTTTAATCAAAACAATGCAACCGCAGTTTAATTGATATTATTTGGAATGCATAAAAAAAAAAGTGATTTCTGAAAAAAGAAAAAAAAAGTTATTGGGTTTTGCAAATGAGCTCTTCGAACTTTGATGTACGAATATAATACGGCAAATTAAATTGCTGATATTTAATGTAATTTAAATTTTTATGATGACCTATGTCTATATTTCTTTAGCAGACCTGAAAAAGCACATTATTTCGCAACTGTCCTGTAGGCTATAGAAAATTACAAATTTAAATTTGAGATTTAACTGCTTCAATATCAATTTTTTTGGTATGTGCTGATTGCTCTTATTTTTATTTTCAAGTCATTTTATAATACAATGCTTTAGTTTCGAGCCTCTCAATGCCATTTTATCTGAACTAAACTGATGGCGGCACACATTTGTCTACAAATCGCCTTACAAGTCTGTCTGGTTGAAGCGCCGTGGCCCACCAAAACCAAAAACGTTTTTCTTTCCCTAGCAGGAAAAATGAACTGTCATCGTTTAATGACAGATATTTGCATTGTGATACAAATTGTGTCCTTGGCCATGAGCGTACGATACAGACCCATTAATAACAAAACCACATGATGGCTTGGTTTTTTTTCCCAGCACCGCTGTCGAAACATCTTCATGGATATATGCACCTATCAGCAGTGAGCGCAGAGCATTAGGACAGAAACTCAGGACAGTATCGGGCCGCCCATCAATCATGTTTTGTTCTCTTTATCGTATATAGTTTGCATCCGATACCATTTTGCATCTTTTCATTTATTTTCACTTGCAACATTGAGCTTGGAGGTTTAGTGGGATCTAAAATGTCAACATAGGGTTTGGCGGTATATGAGCTAAATCTTGATGATGGTGTATATATTGCAATACAGTTACATTTCCTGTTATTTTTGCTATGTAGTATATATTGTGAGACCATATATACTGTAGTGAATCTCTGATTTATACCATATTTAATAATCTTTCACAAGATCATTATCATTAATGCTTGGAATTGGTAGCAGGAGATGCCAAATTATTAATTTTCTTTATTTTATATAGAAAATTAATTTATCTTTACTTAGTAAAGTTAAAAATTTGGCAGAAATATACTAAAGTACGTTATATTTATTTATTTATGACACATCTCATGTGCTTGATTGCTTGTATCATCTCAAAATGTAAGCTATATATTCTCCCAGCTGTAATCTGCCACTATTAGGCATGAATATATTATAAACACTGACATAATGATTTCTTTAAAACAAAAAGTGGAAAGCGCTGTATAAGTACAGTACGTATGACTTGTCTATATCTACCGTACACTTCAAGGTATGCCATATATATTTACATGCACAGCATATCTGTCCTTCCAGTTTCCAGTTTTTAGCAGTCTTGAGGAGATACCAGGAGGGGGTGAGAGACATTAGCTGTGGCTCCATCATTAAACTGTGTGTGTGTGGAGGATAGTATTTATATCTGTGTTGGAGTCTAGCTGGGCCGGTCTGATAGCCTTGATAATGACTGCCGATGGGACACTTCCACTGACTCTAATGGCGTCGTACTGGAGAAGAGAACAGCAAGAATAAATAAATGTTAGCCATTTTCTCCTTCTCTCCACATCTATCTCTCAAAGAACTTTTCAGATGCCCAAGATCACATATCCTTGTTTTTAGGTCCATTTCATTGCTGTCTGTCTGTCTTCATTACTGCATGATGTACTTGATGAGTTCTACTGCTTGGCTAGAGAGGAGCACGTGTGCTCAAACCTGTAGTTCGTTAGCCAACACCACGGAGCGCAGAAGTCATTCTCGTTTACAGCATGCAAAGCATTATAGTTTTACTAAGTGGTATGGCAGCATTTTAATTGCTAATAATAGACAGGAAAGGTGAGCTGAACCGGTTTGACAACTAATGCAGTTATTCAAGAAAAACAGGAATCTTTATTTACTACTGAATTTTTCTCGCTTCGTCAAACAGTGCTCTTATCTGGACGGGACTTTTTTTTTGGTGCTTGCATTCTATTCAAATTTTGCAAGTTTAGATATGACATGGCACACAATATGCTATTTAAACTTCCTTTAAAACAACCTTAAATTATGTTTTGAGAGCTGTATTATTAAAGACCCAAGGATGGCCATTCTGACATTTTTTTCAAACTTTCTAAAAGCTTTTTTTAAGTTTAGGCATTTTTTATGACGTCAATCAAAGTTCCCCAAACCAGTGTTATTGTAGTCACTTAGATACTGTTATAATTATAACACACTGTTAATATTTTGCATTAGATTTTATTTATTTATTTATTTTAGTTTTGTTGCATTTTTTTTGTATTAGTTTTCATATTGTTGTTTTTAAATGGTCTGTGTCCATGCTATTTATTTATTTATTTATTTATTTATTTATTTTTTCACTTATTTTATTACATAAGTCAAACTTTTCAAATATAGTTTTTGTTTTACTTCATCAAGTATTTATCTTTTGTGCCAAAAATCATTGGGATATTAAGTAAAGATCAGAATTCATGAAGATAAAATGTGCATTGCTAAGGACTAAGTGCAACCTTAAAGGTGATCATCTCAATAATAAAAAAAAAATAAAAATACATCATTTAAGACAGGGTTTGTGGTTCTGGGTCACATACATATATATTTATAATAAATAACAATAAATAAATGTAATAATTCCTCCGCAATTATTGCGCTTATTACTGGAATTCCAAGGTAAATTCCTTCACCCAAGCACTTGTGGTGACTCATCCATGAGAAAGAGGAAAAAAAGAGACAAAAATCAGCCTGAGGTCTTCATTATCATGTGCTTCTGTAAAGAACCAGACTTGGGTAAAAGCTACTGATGAAGTCATATTTCAAAACTGCAGGGAATACTCTATAGCCACATTAAATCCATCTGTTTCACCTATTTCACTGTCCACCTTCAGTCTCCTTTTCACTTTCTCTACGATTTTGCCGTCTCATGTTATTGTGTTGCTCATTATCTTGATTATTACAATGATAAACATACCAAATTCAGAGCACACACATGCTGCATGTGTAACGTCCTATGTTTACTCGGAGTGAAGTATAGATAAATGTAAGGTAACACTTTAGAATAGGAGTCCAAAATAATGCATTAGTTAAGCATTAATTAATGGTTAATTTGTTCACAAGTAAGCATTAGTTGAGCAAAAACACACTAGTGATTAATAATTAAAATGTTAGGTTAATCATTAATTAGTAGTGTGTTTTTGCTCAACTAATGCTTACTTGTGAACAAATTAACCATGAATTAATGCTTAACTAATGCATTATTTTGGACCCCTATTCTGAAGTGTTACCAAATGTAACTATAAACTGAACTATATGATCTTCTAAAATCTCACAATTTCCACATGTTTCCAAGATCTGAGTGATTCCAGTCGATCACACCTGAAACTGAAGTCTCACCTGTATCACCATCACTTGCGCTAGTTGTGCGTAACTCGTCACGTTTTGTCTGACTGATTCCGCTCTAAGAGAAAACTCAGACGTGTCCCTCTGTTTGTCTGGCTGCGAGAGAAAAATCCATCTGTGCTGTTCCTCTCGCTGCTGCGAGTTTATTGACATATCAGACAGAGCAGCGGTGCAGAAATGGCCCTCATTTGTTTCTCTGCCTGATGCAATGGCAGCTCACATTCGGTGGGCAAAACATTGACAGACACTGATTATTGGTGAGCGAACGCCTTGGAAACTCGTACCACCACAAACTATGCTGTTATATCGCTGGATCAGCCTCTCACGTTTGACCAGGTCCCCGGTGGCGGAGGTTTTAAAGTGTTTTAGAAGCGAAGTGTTTGGAGTAAACTCTCAGTGACTCATGAGCTGGATTGGCCAGCGCTCGTGTGAACAGGTGTGACTCAGGACGGAGTAGCGTGCAGATGGCAGTGTAATTAGCATTGATTTAGCCTGACTCACTCAGGGCAAGGTCTTGATCGGCCGCAGCAACTCACTAACCTCCAAATCTCTTGATGGGTGAGCTCAGGGAAAGATCGAAGCTCATTTTCCTCTCTCTCACTCTCTGTATATTTGTCTTTTACTGTCTATGATTAGCCGCTCTGTGATATGTATAATAATCAGGATGTGGATTGGAATAGACTATTTTTCTCATCATGTGATGTATATATTTTGTAAACTAAAACTCTCTGAATTTATACAAAGATACTGGAAGCAACACGTTATAATAATGTTTTTTCAATATATAAAGACTGAAATCTTATCTTGCAGAATGCACATTGTAACTACTTAAATATTTCATGCATGCTTCGTTATAAAATGTGGAGACAGTAAATCTTAATGACAGTTTTTATTATTTAGAAAAAATAATTTTATTTAGCAAGTATGCATTAAATTTATCAAACATGACAGCACATTACATAACGTTTCAAATACTTCTGTTGTTTTGAACTTACTATTCATCAAAGAATCCAGAAAAATGCATCACATTTCTCACAAAAAAAAAATATCTGGCAACACATCTGTGAGAGCACATTAGAATGATTTCTGAAGGAGCATGTGACACTAAAGACTGGATTAATAATGCTGAAAATGCAGCTTTGCATCAAAAAAATCAGTAAACTCATATTAACTCATAAACAGTTCTTTAAATTGTAATTGTATTTTACAATATTGCTGTTTTTTTGATTAAATAAAACTCCAAAAACATTTAAACCTTACAGACCCCAAACTTTCGAATGGTACATTTATTGGTTTGTTTGGCATGAAACCATATAATCAGTGTTTATTTTGCAGGTCGTTCAGCAGGTTCACATTAGCATCAATACATCAGCACGAGGAAACGGAGATATTAGACTCTTTAATGCCTGGTCATGTGTCATGACTCATTATGTTTAGGATGATTTGCATAATGCACAAAGAAATCAAATGATATTAGCATAATGTATTTGATTACACTCCTTATTAGTTTAAAGTGACAGTGATTTAGCAAACAGGTTGATTTAAGGTTAATCGTGTCTGTCACCGACCCAGCAGGAGAGTGTCAGTGTATTGATTGGTTTTTAAGTCCCTTTCCTCTTTCTCTCTCTCCGTCTCTTTTTTTTTACATTTTATGTGTACAATGCCAGAAACAGTAAAGAATATAGTTCCATCTGTTTCTTCTCTTACATTTAGCTGAACAGCTGCACTACGGAGATGTATAAAATCAACGCTATGTAGTCGTTCCCATATAAAACGATGACATTTGTTGCTCGTTCAATGCTCACACATCTCTGCTTATTGAACTTTGAAAGCTGAAAATGAGCATTTCAGCAAGTAATATATTATTAAGTTCCAGAAGAGACAACACTAATGTCTCACCTCATCCTCATTAAGAGCTTTGTGTGTTTTGCACCTTTTATTGGCCCAGAGAATTTCACTTCATTGACAGGGCTAATGCTGGCCACATTAATTCATGATAATTGCCTGTAGAAGGGCAAATAAAGAAGAACTAATGGTCAGCGCGATCATCGGTTTCCCCCTGGAATGGCCTACATTTTCATTCAGGAAGTCTCTCGTTCCCGGGCTGTTGACTGGGACCTCCAGTTAAGTATAAATTTGCCTGTCCTTGACTAGCAAAACACAGGGAGAAATCATTGAAGCAAATTAGACTATTAACATTGTAAAGAGCGTTTACGTTGAGGATCAATAGAGTCTAGTCTCTTTTAGAGGACCCTGCTGTGTCCTAAAGCCATCAGAGAGAGATTATGACTCGGTCTATTCATTACACACAGATGGACCGATAATTATCGACACCATCCACGCTGATAATTAAACTAGAGCCCGTCTTAGAAGAGCCAGAGGATTTCATTTATGTATTTGTTAATTCATTAGTTTATACCCGAGGCTTAGAATACAGCAGCACTTGATTTATTTGTTTTATTTTATAAATAAATGCATGCCTTTATTGATTTATTTATTTTATTTAGTGAATTATCCTTATAACGAAGTACCTTAGTAGTATTAATAACTAGATGTTATTGCACTGAAAAAATTACTATATTCATGTCATGTCACTTGCATTATACATCACCATTAAAGGGACAGTAATGCTTTTTTAAATAGAATTTGATACTTTTATTCAGCAAAGAAGCATCAGATTGATAAAAGAAATGACAGTGAAGAGATTTGTAATGTTATGAAAGATTTCAATTTAAATAAATGCTGTTTTTTTGGCATGCTGTATGCAATATATCACAGTTTCCTCAAAAATATTTGGCAGCTGTTTTCTACATTGATAATAATGCATTGAGCAGCAAATCAGTATATTAGAATGATTTCTGAAGGATCACGTGACACTGAAGACTGGAGTAATGATGCTGAAAATTCAGGTTTAATCACAGTTACAGTTTATTTAAACAGAAAGCAGTTATTTTAAATTGTAATAATATTTCACTGTATTTTTAATCAAATAAATGCAGCATTGCTGAGCATAAAATGCTTATTTTAAAATAATGTAAACAATTATTCAAATATGTATATATTACCATGATACCTGTCCCAAAAAAAAAAAAAAAAATTGTTCAATGAGGCTTAAACTGTCCTTTTGAAAGTATACGGAATGCATATGTGAATATAAATATTAACATTATTGCAGTTGATGCCACTTCCATGTTTTGTGTCATTATAATATCCAAACATTGCCTCCAGAACTGCAGTGGGACCATCAGTTAGTGGTACAAGATAAAAGTCCTTTCAGTGATGCTCCTCTTATAAGTGTTCCCAGTTGATCTAATCTGTTGATGTTCTTTGTAATCTAGACCACGTGTTGTCACCTAGTTGAGACAAATTACATTTCGACATCCATCGCCTGTTGTTTCTCATGGCGCGGATGTGCGGGGGAATTAAATAAATTATGTTTTGATTATCCCCCGTTACTCTCCAGGCCGCCCTGTCCACCGAGCTCAAGCTCTAAATCACAATGAATGCCTGCCTCCGCCTGCGTCCGTCACAATAATGCCTCTAAATGGGAATAAAATGGCCTTTCCCTTTCATTTGTTGTTATGCTAAAGCGCTAACCCTAAAGTGACCGTGGTGGTGGTGGAGGGGGACAGGGGTCTGTCTGAATGCTGACGGAGAGCGAGAGCCGTCTGTTCTCCATATGGCTGTATTGTGATGATAATGCTGCACGCTTCTGGCCCGCAGCTACAGAATCAACTGCAGCTTTGATACACATGCAGCGGCTCAAAGGAGCACATGGGAAATACTTGTACTAATATGTAAGACTTTGAGTCGTTTGCAACAGAGTGCTTTTACTTTTTGGAAGTTTCATTAATTTTCCATGGACCTGATGAAGAAATACACTGCATAAAATGACTTTTTAATGTTTTAAAGCCCAATATTCTAGTATGTTTTATCTTTAAAAAATACTATTTCAGTTGTTTTCCTTTAAAATGTCACTTTTAATGCAATTCTTCTCCAGCATTGTAAACTTTCTAGATAAGATACTTTGTAGTTTATGAGTAAAGATTTAAAGCATAACATTTAGTATTTTACCATGAGTTTTGATTTGATGATTAAATAATTTGCAGTTCTTCATTATTGCATAAATCAGTTACACATACTTGTTTTGGTTTCTTATAGTAGCTATTAAAAAATATGTAAAAACTAAATAAATATATAACTAATCAAAATTAACAGAAAAAATAAATAAATATATATAATATTTTAGCGTACCTCATGTTGTATATATAAAAAAAATGAAATGAAATGAAAATAAAATATCAAAATCAAACCTTATATTTCTTTAATATTTCTCATTTTTTATTTGTTTTACTTGTCTATATA
>JAUMHP010000062.1:17614172-17624552 GCA_032361065.1 Enteromius trimaculatus
TATGATTAAATTAGCATGTTGGTTTTGGTGTCGGTCCAGATTTTACCGTGTCTGGGTCCGGATGCGGACCCGAGTCCGCCTATTGAGTACCCCTGGTTTAGAAGAAACTTTAGCTAATGCTAACTGTAGTTATTAAATGTAAACACATAAGCGTATTGTAAAGGCCGTTTCACACTGAACAGACCCCAGCAAACATCAACAAACTTTGAGTCACAGAGAGTCAAATAATCCATTATACATCCATTATAGGCCGTGTCACTCTGTTGTATTTTGTCACGTAGTCAGTCATTGTTTGCCTGAAAAGACGGTTTGTTTGAAAAGAATTTGTTGGAAAGCTTTATCACACTTTTGTGTGATTTAGTATGTTCAGTTTGGTGAAAACAAACTCCAGCAGATGTCAACAGTACGGTGTACATTTCAGAACATCCTCAGACCTCAGTCATACAGTGAAAATGCGTCATGCCTCCGAATAAACAGCCTTTTTCAATGGACCAAATGGCATTGTGACTTAGACAGAAAGGCTTCAGGTCTCGGGTAAAAAAACAAAACGTCTGGTATCAGTTCTCGTACAATCATGCATAGGGTGAAATGGACTGCGATTAAAATGTGGTGGTGCTTGGCGGGTGTGTGTGACATTACAAAGCAACACGTCACACTCCACCTGAGTCCGTTTCGTCTGAGGATTTTTTGTCTGATGCCTTTTAATCTCAGTCTATTTCGGCCTATGCCTGATTGTACGAGACCTGACACCGGACGTCGTTTTTCAGAGACCTGAAGCCTTTCAGTCTGAATCACAATGCCGTTTGGTCCATTGACAAAGGCCTTTTAGTCCGAGGCATGATGCATTTTCATTTTATGACAGAGCACTGAGGATGTCCTCAAATGGACACCGTACAACAGGGTATCACACTGATTTGTTGTTGGTGTTTGTCTGTGCCGTGTGACTTTTGGCCTTAAAGTGTTACCTCTCATCTCATTTGACATTATAATGTTTAATTTCCAGAATAATTCCACCAAAAATAGTCTATTTCGTTTGTCACAGCCATGCATGATTGGCTGTTAATTACTACATGAGTAAATCTTCCAAAAGTTATTTAGTCAGTTGCATACAGTAGCAGAATCTTGGACTAAAAGCCACAGAACTCCAGTTAGGATGTCTTCAGGATTTGTAGAAAGAGGTTTGTATGACATGAGCAGGTAAGATCCGGTGGCCTTCGGTGCGCAGCAGCTTCAGTAAAGAGAGCAGATATCCTTTAGCTAACTGTTTTATCTTACTGAGCGAAGGAGGGGCCCTCGTGTTATTGATTAAAAACAGAAGGAAGAAGAATCCCACAGGCACTAAAAGGAACAGGCTATGATTAATGTCCCTCTCGGAAAAAAGAAATTATATGGAATAAATTAAACTACTGCGGCAGCAAATTGAAAAATAAGGACGCAAATGAGGTTTGAATACTTAATATCTTTTGAAGAGAAATAGTCAATGAAGCACAAAAACGATGAGGGATTGGCAAAGAAATGTGATATTAGCACTAACGACCCAGGCAAGGTTTGCTGTACTGTCAGAATTCACCTGTCATGTGTGATTTTACACCAGAGCAGTAAAACACTGAGGAATATAGCATTGTGCTTATCAAGGAGGTCTGCAATACTTGCAAACAGCTATTCGCTTTAGCCTTCTCATTCATCTCAATGGAAGATGCGGCTCCTGGAAATGCACCAACCGCTCATCGGACATTTTAATGCTTGTCAGTGGAGAAATATGCTTCTTTTCTTTTTTTCAGCAGAAGCCAACCAGCTTTACTGACTATGCAAAACATACAGGTTTATACACAATAAAAGCTAAATGAGTGGGCATAAATAATGACAGTATTTAATTTTAGAGTTCAATATTTAAACTAAAGCTTAAAATATTGTCATATATATTGATAACCAGTGTTACTTTAGTATCATTGATGTACTTTTATAGTTTTTGTTAGTATTTTGATCAAGACTTTATTTTATATAGATTTTATATTTTTATAATTTATTTACGTTTTGTGATTTTGATGTGTTTTGACTATATATATATATATATATATATATATATATATACACAGTATACATTTGAAGTATTTATTTTAATACTTCAAGTTAAACTAAACAAGAATGAAACTTTCAAAATAAAATAAAAAGCATTTGTTAGCTACAGTTTTTAGTTGAGTATAATATTCCTGTTTAAAACATATTAAAATATTTATTAAACATTACTCAGTGTAAACAGATGGATCTACATGTCCCTCATCTATCATGACAACCTTTAAGAGTTCCTCTTCAGTCCTCATGTAGAGCACAAAAGATGTTCACGTGGTTTATAACAAATGATTTCTAATGCAAATGAATTATACAAGCCCTCAATAACTTATAGCGAATGATTCATATTTCATTGATGGTTATTCTTCTTTGTCTTTCCTTAAAAAGGTCAGACTGTTGAAACGGGCCTTCGATACATCACACGCTGTCACCAGACAACTGCCTCAGTGCTCCTGTTGCACCATCTATTAGGTGCTGGTGATGACACAGCTATCCCACAATGCATTTGTGACGTTTGATACAGGAATGGTGCTTCTCCAGTCAGGCAGGTCCTGAAGGAAGTGTTAAAACCTCCGTTGGGGTGTGACGGTGTGCGGCATGAGTGTGTGTGTGTGTGTGTGAGTGTGTGTGTGAAGCTGCTGTATAGCCACACCCCATTACCTGAGATGGATGTTTGGTGGGGAGGGACATTAAAACACTGATCGGCCACATGGAACCTTTAATTAGCCTCATTCTGCAGCATACACTGATGCCTGCACAGATGCTCCAAACCCACCACAGCACAACCGTTCTGCTACACACACACACACACACTCAGCACAGTGTTTGTTATTGCATGTGTTTGTCTTGAACAGCTATGTAGACAGTCATGTGTTATTATTTGTAAGCAGGAAACCCATAAAATATAGACAAAACTGCGTTCAGTAAGGTATTTTATTTTTTACTAAGTGACTCTTCATAATTTAGATTTGAATTTGCTGAAGGAAATGGCAATAACAAGACACTTTGAAAATTAAATAATTCTGCTCAAGGCTCAAACATCTTTAATTATATTTCTCATTTCAGTTTAAGTTTATTTATTTTGGAGTATTTTTGTCATTTATTTTATTGTTTTTTATAATAGTTTTATTACTTTAGAAATTAAAAGACAATGAAATTATGAATTTTTTGAAAATATATGAAATTTATATTGATTTGATATTTATATGAAATCAATAATAATTTGATAAATGTTTTTTTCTTTATTTTTTTCTTTAAATATCCTGTGCTGCTAAAAGTTTAATTACTGTTATACTATGAGGCCGTTGAATGCTTGAATCTGATTGGCTGACGGACATGCTAAGGTGTGCAATTTTTTTAGGGTACTGCTCGACTAACATAGTTATTATTTTTCAAATAATTCAATGGCCCGTCGTCAATTATTCCTTGCATAATGTACCACCTACACTAAACCTAACTTAACCAATAGTGTTGACCCAAAAAGCCAGAGAGAGATAAAAAGAAATATTATGACTCATATCTCATACTTGAGTTTTCTGTACCACAACTGCAGTACTGTACCAGATGAGCTACAGATCAAGCTTGTTATGTAAGAAACGCGATATTTATATTTTAATAACCAGCTCAGTACATACAATATGTATTAGTTTACAATTGATTCACTAAGCAAGAGTTGTTTTGAGGTCATAACACCACATCAGATATTTTAAATGAGAATCTGTATGGCTTGAAGTGTAATACCTAATACACAAACCAGAAACCATTGCTGGGAAATATTAACACCATAACAATCAAAAGTTTGGACAGATCACTCATTTTTATATTACAGCTATTTTCCATATTTTACCAGTAAAGCCTAGTTAAATTTAAGCTCCTTCAAAGTCACCATCCTTGACATCCCTCTCCATTAGGTGCATTCTGGGATGCTTTTTAAACATTTTGGAAGGCGTTTATTCTACCCGGACACATGACTGCTTCAGCGTCTGCTCTTAAATTATATTCGTCTGCTACACTAATTTCAAGGGTTCAAGCATAAGCCTTTAGGCCGAAAGGTCTGTGGGATTATGAGAAACACATTTAAACAGGGGTGTCCAAACTTTTGACGGGTTCTGTGTATCTTCAGAGGGATAATATTTGAGATGGCACTTACACTATTTATCTGTTACGATATTTCTAATTTGTGCTATGTGGTGTATCAGAGGAATAAAAAAACTAATGAAGGCATCAAAATGTTTAGAGCAGAGCCTTTGAGGAATTCTGCTGTAATTAGCTTTTATAGTTGTTCTGATGGTTAACAGAGAAACGATACAACACAATCACCGTTAGTGAGACGTTATGTGTCAATATACATCGTATTTAAAGACACTGTTCACTTGCAGGGCTTGTGTGTCAGGAATTTTAATGGTTTCTGGCATCAGCTTCCTCGCATGCTCTCAAATCTTATTAAACTGTGTTTATTATCATAAAAATCTATGAACCAAAGAAGCAAAACAAACATGTAACACATTTCTTGTATTAAACGGCTTGTTACAGGAAGCGTTTAATACCTATGAAATCCTTGGAAATGACTGTAAATGTTATCGATCAGACTTTTGATTGGTTGTTCATTACCATGAACTTCCTGCTGAGTGACAACTTGAAATTAATTACTCACTTCTGGGATTTTATCTGTTGATGGACAATCTTTATTTAATAGTAAACCAGCAGCTTTCTTACAGGAACGAGGTCTGTAAAATCCTGCGGTAAAACTTAATTAGAAGGTGCCAGATTAAGTGGAGTATTTTACCAGCCAGCTGACTCTTTCATAAAAAAATAAAACGAAAAGAAATGCATGCATTAAACATCTTTATTGCTTAAAAAAACAGATTTGTTCTATAGTGTATCGATATAAAAACCTTGGTTTTATTAGTTGTGTTGACCTGTGAAATGAAATGTTTTGAATGAAATATTTATTAATTAGTTCAAAAGAAATGGCAGCTGGACATATCAGACATCAAACAGTTTTTTGGTAGTAAATTTGATGATCAGTAATTTATTTGCAGATTTGAAACCACTGCAATTTAAGTTTGCCACGCATACAAAGCAAAGTTACAAACATTTCAACAAAAATATAATCTAGCACTCAACAGTCTCCCCTGCTTTCTAATATATTTCATTTACGTAATATATTAAATCAGTTTTTGATTTAAATTGTCTGATATGTGCTGAGCTTATTTAGCTTTAGCTTGTAATAACCGTCTGTCTGGCTCTCTCTCACTCACTCACACACACACACACGTAATTGGTGCTTTGTACCTGAACATGTACAGTGGCTGATTTGGCCCACATTTCAGTTTTGCCCCATTGGTCTTGTGAGGTGATGGCAAAATGTCAAAGAGAGACGCAGCAATTTGCTTTCCACACAAAATAATCATGTTTCCCTCCAGAAACAAGGATATAGGATATTAAAGCGGATGCAAAGACAACATTTTCCATTGAAAGCAGGTGCCTGAATGACAGCAACACTGTTTATTTGTTTGCATTCCCTACCTTTCTGTTCCACTCAGGCTTTTGAAAGAACAAACCTAGAACATTCAGAGAGAAACAATATATGATACTGTATATGTAAAATTAACTTACACTTTTTACTACTGGAAGGGGAAAAAAACCCATTATTTAGTGCATTCATGTATACTTTTTAGAACAAGAGGCAAATGCAGAGACTTTGTAAAGTAGAGCAATGCATTAAGCGTTTTTCCCTTCTACACAGTTGCATTCATCAGTGTCATACACACTCAGGGTTTATAAATCTAAATGCACTGAAGCATGCTGCTGTCTCCAGCCGCCTGTGACTCTCTATGGGAGAACGTGTGTATATTAGCCATGGAAATTCCTACTGTGATGTTTTCCGAGTCCATAGTCCAGAGTACGTTGTGTATTTAAGTGTTTTGTGTGTGTGTGTGCAAAAACAGTAAAAAGAAAAAAAAAAAGATGATTCCTCTGTGGTATAGAAGCAACACATAAAATAAATGAAATGTCCCAAATTAATTTATTTTGCTTTTGCAAATATGTGAAAAACTGAAATTGATCTTAATTGAAGGGAGGAAAATGGGCCACAATTCTGTACTGAAACTTTTTCAGCAGTGGTTTGAGAATCTGAAAGGCTAGCTCTGCAGAGCACCTGATGTAATGAGACTGGGCCAAATCCAGCAAATCCCCTTTAAACTTCACCATTAATACAGACAAAAAGTCACAGCACCCTCTGGTGTTAAACTGAAATCCTGCACATACGTAAACTACAATTTCCACTATACATTTTTCACAATATACAGCGTAACCAGAACCACTTGTGTACAGTATGGCTTTCTTCATCTCATTCATTCTCAGAATGAGCTGGATGAAATATTGGCTGATATTGTAAGCATTTTTTGACACATTGTTTGATTGGCTTAACAAACATTTTTATGAAACCTTGAATAAAGAATGAAGATATTCGCGTTTCTATTGAAAGAAATAGGTTACTGTAACAATAATACCTAATATCCTTTCATCTGTAACTTTTGTGCTTCTTCAAAATAAGAAATTAATCACAGCTTGTAGGATGCTGTCAGTGAGGACTGTCACATTGACAGAGTCAATCAGTTTTTATTCTTTGTTTAAAGCAGTGATTTTCTTCTACGTTATTCTCTTTTAATTTAATTAATTATTTAATTTATTTATTTGTCTTGCTTAGCCCTACAAGAGTATAAGTGTCAGAGTCCATAAATCACCAGCGCATCATCTCGGTCACACAGACAACTATCCAACAGGTGGCGCTGTGATGAGGATAAGCAGAGCTCATGAATCTTTGAGTCAGGCCCTACATAGAGTTTGAATATGGTTGATTGCTGCTTGTGCAGTTTTTTTTTTTTTTTTTTTTTTGCAAGGTAAAAATAGTATACAAATAACTAAATATGCAAATTAATGTAACTGTGAGGCTGATAAAAGCAAAACACAAACAAACAAAACCCATTCTGTGTCACTTTAAAATAGTTTCTTTTTTTTTAATAAACTCAAAACAAGTTGGAAATTAACAAAGTAGCATTTTTTTTAAGTGTAATGTTGAATGTTCCCTTAGAATTGGCATTGCAATTAAAGATCAACAATATTTACCAGTCATAGGAATCAAGCTGCTTATACAAATATCATGGTATTTCACTTGAATCAGGTTTGTTTGTAAATACAAAAAGTAACAGCACCATCTAGTGTCAAACAGAACAAATGCAGCCTGCTGTAGACGGTCTGTCTTTGCTGCACAGTGGCAGCTGCTGAGGGTAACATCAAGCAAACACACAGAAGATGTATTCACAAAAGCCTCCTCAGTAACCATCCTGGCTGTTTCTGCAGAATTCAGCATGTGGCTCAGCACTTCAGTACTGAAATGCTTAACAATACAATACAGAATTTTATGATTTTATTGTTTTGCCCTATTTTTATTATGCACTTCATTGTGTTTTAGGGTTGAATAAAAGGTATGTACATTTTATGGAATTTTATCTCATTTTACACTATCAATTTTTCTAAAAACAAACAAAAAGACAAACAAAGAAAAATTCCTTACAGCATATAACTAGAACTACTGTCAAGTCAAGTCACTTTTATTTATATAGCGCTTTTAACAATACAGATTGTAGCAAAGCACTGAACATTATCAAGTAGAAGAAGAGTGATGGTAATGTATTATGATGAAAATTAAACTCAGACGGTCTCTGTAGTCAAGATGACGCTAATCCCAGAAATCAGGTGTCCACTGTGGACGTTATATGGCATAATACATTGCATTTGCCTTTCTTGATTTATTTATTTATTATTATTGTTAGATTATTTACATTCTCAAAATGTGTTGTAATTATGAAAACAAATAAAAACTGTTTCTACCTATATTTTCTTGGACTACCTTGAATCACTTGTAGAAGCTCATTATTTAGCACATTACAAAGTTTTCATTTGTAAAATGTGCATAAATAAACATTCATCTACATTTAGTTATTTTTATTTTCGCTTTTTATTTTTTTAATTTAATTTCCTTTTTTTTTGTAACATCAACAAAAGTTTACAAAATGTGCACTAATGCATTAACTAATGTTGCCAAATGAGACAATATTGTAAATGGTTTACAATTTTACTGTCACTTATGAATAATTTATAATTAATTATTACTGCCCCATCTTCTGAGCAAATTCACAAAAAACCCAAAACACTGCTTCTCCCAACGTCACAAAACAGCAACTCGACTAGTTCTCAGTTGTGTATGTAAAAGTCGTGTCATGAGCAGTGGTGTGATTCTCTGATCTTTGATGCAGAAACCTGAGCGAGGTGAAATGGGATCAGTTCCTCAGGTGTGGATGTCCTACTGTTCTGTGACAGAGACAGAGTACCTGTTCTGGACCGTTCAGCCTCGTAGGATGTGTGACGGCTCTCAGACAGTCTGGAGGGAGCATTTGAATTTTACACCCGAAAAGAGGCAGTCTATCATTTAAAAAACCTCTAATTTCCGTGTCAGGTAGACTTACAGGTAATCAATCACCTTTTTACTGTTTTTTTCCCCTCTATTATTTGGTCTTACTTTCAACCTTTCAAACCAGTTCTTTCTAATTAAAGTTTTTTTCTGAGTAAAAGTAAAAGAAAATGTCTTGTTGTCTTGCACTTCTACAAAGAAGTTCTATTGTTTTTTTGTTTTTTTTATTGTTTCTTTTTTAGTTTCTCTTTAATTAAAAACATTTTATTTCCCACCTGGTCTCATAAAAATATGTACTTCGGTGCACTTTTTGTGCAACACCCTTTTTATATATCTTACTGCATGTTTCCCTGCAGATTCAAAGAGAAATGTCCACCGAGTGGTGCTAACACACAGGTTCAATATGTGAACAAACCTTCTGTCTATGTAAACACATAGATATGAAGTTGTATATGTGTGATGCTAACGTTTAAAAGCATCAGTTTTCAAATATCCCAGCATGTTATATATATATTAAAAAAAACAACTAAACCTCAAACTCTTAGGTGTTGTTGCATGTGTAAGTAAATAATGAAATAATGAGAACTTAATCATTATTTTATGTTCATATACTATTGCTGCGACTGAATCCACAATCCTGTGAAATGAACTCTTCTAAAACTGTACTAAACCAGAAATACAAACCGTTGGGTTACAAGGTTCAACTATATCCACTAGGCCACAGCTGTAATGTAAAGAGTTACTTATAAACGAAATGTTCAACTTTTTATTGTAAGTGGATATCAACATTTCTTGGACAGTTGCTTTTGAAATTTTATAGACGAAGAAATGCAAACACTCATTGCACATTTTGAACACAATTCTCAATTCCACAAAGTTGTATCTACTCAAGACTGTAATTGCTTTCCCTTACATTATTTATTTGTGAATGGACATTATTCATGTAACCAATAATGTGCAAAGCATAGGTTGGATTTCTGTTGTAACTGGTTGGAGTTAAGAGTAATGATCTATTGATGAGTCTGAAGGAGAAAGATCAACGGAGCAGAAATGACACAGCGAATCCCAGTCTGGAATGACTGACTACATGTCTCTGACTTCACAGTACATGCATTTGATAAATATTTTTTTAATAAATGTATTAATAAGTGTATTTAAGCAATTCCCCCTATATCAGAAAACCCAAGAACTTCACCACAGGCCCCATAGGCCCCCAATGTCCTTTGAACAGATGAGACCAGTTTGGGGATGTTTGGCCATAATTCACATTGCCATATTTGGTGAACACCTGAATAACATACTGTAGCTCAAACTGAAAGTCACAAATAGTGGTGAAGGGCTGTTTTGTAGCCACAGGACCTGGGCACCTCCCAGTCATTGAGTTGACCCTAAACTCCTCTGTATACTGAAGCATTCTAGAGTCAAATGTGAAGCCATCTGTCCAACCGCTAAAGCTTGGCCCAGATCGGGTCCTGCAACAGGACAATAATTTCGAGCACACCAGCAAATCTACAACAGAACGGCTGAAAAGAAGAGAATATACCAAAATCAAAGTCCGGATCTCTTCCTGACTGAAATGCTGTGGTGAGAGCCCTGCATATTCAAGTGCTCATAAACCTCAATAAACTGGAGCAATGTTACAAAGAAGGGTGTGGCTGGTTGAATTTCCTCAGCTGGCGTAGGAAGTACAGCCTCTGCTGGGCCTTTTCGATATGAGTGTTCCACTTCAGGTCCTGGGAGATGATGGTCCCCAGGAACCTGAATGACTCCACTGCTGCCACAGTGCTGTCCATGATGGTGAGTGAGGGGAGAGCAGGGGGGTTCCTCCTGAAGTC
>JAUMHP010000062.1:17624652-17648571 GCA_032361065.1 Enteromius trimaculatus
AGTGGTTGTACTTTCTGTTGTAATGTCAGTTGTAGTAGTACTTTCTGGAGTGGTGGTGCCAGTGGTTGTGCTTTCTGCTGTTGTGGTTTCTGTGGTATAATTTTTTGGAGTTGTGGTGCCAGTGGTTGTGCTTTCTGTTTCTGTGGTCTCTGTTGTAGTACCTTCTGGAGTTGTGGGGCCAGTGGTTTTACTTTCTGTTGTAGTAATGTCATTTGTGGTGCTTTCTGTTATTGTGGTTACTATGGTAGTACTTTCTACAATTGTGCTACCAGTGGTTGTACTTTCTGTTGTAATGTCAGTTGTAGTAGGACTTTCTGGAGTGGTGGTTCCAGTGGTTGTGCTTTCTGTTTTGGTGGTTTCTGTGGTAGTACTTTCTGGAGTTGTGGTGCCAGTGGTTGTGCTTTCTGTTGCTGTGGTCTCTGTTGTAGTGCTTTCTGGAGTTGTGGTGCCAGTGGTTTTACTTTCTGTTGTAGTAATGTCGGTTTTGGTGCTTTCTGTTATTGTGGTTACTATGGTAGTACTTTCTGGAGTTTTTGTGGCAGTGGATGTACTCTCGGTTGTTGTGGTTTCTGTAGAAGTATTTTCTGGTGATGTGGTGGCAGTTGTTGTGGTTTCTATTGTCGAAATATCAGTTGTGGTGCTGTCTGTTGTTTTGGTCTCTGTAGTCGTACTTTCTGGAGTTGTGGTGCCAGTGGTTGTGCTTTCTGTTGTAATGTCAGTTGTAGTAGTACTTTCTGAAGTGGTGGTGCCAGTGGTTGTGCTTTCTGTTGTTGTGGTTTCTGTGGTAGTACTTTCTGGAGTATTGGTGCCAGTGGTTGTGCTTTCTGTTGTAATGTCAGTTGTAGTAGTACTTTCTGGAGTTGTGGTGCCAGTGGTTGTACTTTCTGTTGTAGTAATGTCGGTTGTGGTACCAGGTGTGGTGCTTTCTGTTATGGTGGCTTCTGTAGTAGTACTTTCTACAATTGTGCTACCAGTGGTTGTACTTTCTGTTGTAATGTCAGTTGTAGTAGTACTTTCTGGAGTGGTGGTGCCAGTGGTTGTGCTTTCTGTTGCTGTGGTCTCTGTTGTAGTACTTTCTGGAGTTGTGGTGCCAGTGGTTTTACTTTCTGTTGTAGTAATGTCGGTTGTGGTGCCATGTGTGGTGCTTTCTGTTATGGTGGCTTCTGTAGTAGTACTTTCTACAATTGTGCTACCAGTGGTTGTACTTTCTGTTGTGATATCAGTTGTAGTAGTACTTTCTGGAGTGGTGGTGCCAGTGGTTGTGCTTTCTGTTGTACTAATGTCAGTTGTGGTGCCAGGTGTGGTGCTTTCTGTTGTGGTGGCATCTATAGTAGTACTTTCTACAATTGTGCTACCAGTGGTTGTACTTTCTGTTGTAATGTCAGGTGTAGTAGTACTTTCTGGAGTTGTGGTGCCAGTGGTTGTGCTTTCTGTTGCTGTGGTCTCTGTTGTAGTAGTACTTTCTACAATTGTGCTACCAGTGGTTGTAGTTTCTGTTGTAATGTCAGTTGTAGTAGTACTTTCTGGAGTTGTGGTGCCAGTGGTTGTACTTTCTGTTGTTGTGGTTTCTGTGGTAGTACTTTCTGGAGTTGTTGTGCCAGTTGTTTCTCTTGTTGTGGTCTCTGTGGTAGTAGTTTCTGGAGTTGTTGTGCCAGTGGTTGTACTTTCTGCTGTTGTAGTTTTTGTAGTAGTACTTTCTGTTGATCTGTTTTCTTTAGTAGTACTTTCTGGTGATGTGGTGCCAGTTGTTGTGCTTTCCGCTGTCAAAATATCAGTTGTGGTTCTTTCTGTCGTTGTGGTCTCTGTAGTTGTATTTTCTAGAGTTGTTGTGCCAGTGGTTGTACTTTCTGCTGTAGTAATGTCAGTTGTGGTGCTTTCTGTTGTTGCGGTTTCTGTGATAGTACTTTCTGGAGTTTTTGTGCCAGTGGTTGTACTTTCTCTTGTTGTGGTTTCTGTAGCAGTACTTTCTAGAGTTGTTGTGCCAGTGGTTGTACTTTCTGTTGTAGTAATGTCAGTTGTGGTGCTTTCTGTTGTTGTGGTCTCTGTGCTAGTACTTTCTGGAGTTGTGGTGCCAGTGGTTGTACTTTCTGTTGTAGTAATGTTGGTTGTGGTGCTTTCTGTTATTTTGGTTTCTTTGGTAGAACTTTCTGGAGTTGTTGTGCCAGTTATTGTACTTTCAGTTGTTGTGCTTTCCGTTGTCGAAATATCATTTGTGGTGCTGTCTGTTGTTGTTGTTTCTGTAGTCGTACTTTCTGGAGTTGTTGTGCCAGTGGTTGTACTTTCTGTTGTAATGTCAGTTGTAGTAGTACTTTCTGGAATTGTGGTGCCAGTGGTTGTTCTTTCTGTTGTTGTGGTCTCTGTGGTAGTACTTTCTGCAGTTGTGGTGCCAGTGGTTGTACTTTCTGTTGTAGTAATGTTGGTTGTGGTGCCAGGTGTGGTGCTTTCTGTTGTGGTGGATTCTGTAGTAGTACTTTCTACAATTGTGCTACCAGTGGTTGTACTTTCTGTTGTAATGTCAGTTGTAGTAGTACTTTCTGGAGTTGTGGTGCCAGAGGTTGTGCTTTTGGTTGTAGTAATGTCATTTGAGGTGCTTTCTGTTGTTGTGGTTTCTATGGTAGTACTTTCTGGAGTTGTGGTGCCAGTTGTTGTACTTTCTGTTGTAGTAATGTCAGTTGTGGTGGTTTCTGTGGTTTGCATGGTAGTACTTTCTGAAGTTGTTGTGCCAGTGGTTGTACTTTCTGTTGTTGTGGTTTCTGTAGTAGTAATTTCTGCTGGTGTGGTGCCAGTTGTTGTGCTTTCCGTTGTCGAAATATCAGTAGTGGTGCTGTCTGTTGTTGTGGTCTCTGTAGTCATATTTTCTGGAGTTGTGGTGCTTTCTGTTATTGTATTTCCTATGGTAGTACTTTCTGGAGTTGTGGTGCCAGTAGTTGTACTTTCTGTTGTTGTAAAGTCAGTTGTTGTTCGTTCTGTTGTTGTGGTTTCTGTAGTAGTACTTTCTGGTGATGTGGTTCCAGTTTTTGTGCTTTCTGTTGTTGAAAAATCATCTGTGGTGCTTTCTGTTGTTGTGGTTTCTGTGGTACTACTTTCTGGAGTTGTTGTGCCAGTGGTTGTACTTTCTGTTGCTGTGGTTTCTGTGGTAGTACTTTCTGGAGTTGTGGTGCCAGTGGTTGTACTTCCTGTTGTTGTGGTTTCTGTAGTAGAACTTTTTGGTGATGTGGTGCCAGTGGCTGTGCTTTCTGTTGTTGAAAGTTCAGTTGTGGTGCTTTCGGTTATTGTGGTTTCTATGGTAGTGCTTTCTGGAGTTGTTGTGCCAGTGGTTGTACTTTCTGTTGATGTGGTTTCTGTAGAAGTACTTTCTGGTGATGTGGTGTTCTCTGTTGTTGTGGTCTCTATAGTCGTACTGTCTGGAGTTGTGGTGCCAGTGGTTGTGCTTTCTGTGGTTGTGGTTTCTGTGGTTGTACTTTCTGGAGTTGTGGTGCCAGTGGCAGTACTTTCTGTTGTAGTAACGTCAGTTGTGGTGCCAGGTGTGGTGCTGTTTGTTGTGGTGGCTTCTGTAGTTGTACTTTCTACAATTGTGCTACCAGTGGTTGTACTTTCTGTTGTAATGTCATTTGTAGCAGTACTTTCTGGAGTTGTTGTGCCAGTTGTTGTACTTTCTGTTGTTGTGGCTACTGTAGTAGTACTTTCTACAATTGTGCTACCAGTGGTTGTACTTTCTGTTGTAGTAATATCCGTTTTGGTGCTTTCTGTTGTTGTGGTTTCTGTAGTAGTACTTTCTGGATTTGTGGTGCCAGTAGTTGTACTTTCTGTTGTTGTAAAGTCAGTTGTGGTGCTTTCTGTTGTTGTGGTTTCTGTAGTAGTACTTTCTGGTGATGTGGTTCCAGTTTTTGTGCTTTCTGTAGTTGAAAGATCAGCTGTGGTGCTTTCTGTTGTTGTGGTCTCTGCCTTTGTACTTTCTAGAGTTGTTGTACCAGTAGTTCTATTCTCTGTTGTAATGTCAGTTGAAGTAGCACTTTCTAGAGTTGTGGTGCCAGTTGTTGTACTTTCTGTTGTTATTTCTGCAGTTGTGGTGCCAGTGGCTGTACTTTCTTTTGTAATGTCAGTTGCAGTAGTACTTTCTGTTGTCGGTGTGTCAGTTATGGTACTTTCTGTGGTTGTGTTCTCTGTGAAAATACTTTCTGGAATTGTGGTGCCAGTAGTTGTGCTTTCTGCTGTTGTGTTTCCTTTGGTAGTACTTTCTGCAGTTGTGGTACCAGTGGTTGTACTTTCTGTTGTCATAATGTCAGATGTTGTGCTTTCTGTTGTTGTGGTCTCTGTGGTAGTACTTTCTGGAGATGTGGTGCCAGTTGTTGTACTTTCTATTGTTATGGACTGTGTGGTGGTACCTTCTGGAGTTCTGGCGCCAGTAGTTGTGCATTCTGTTGTCGCAGTGTCAGTTTTTGTACTTTCTGTTGTTGTGATTTCTGTGGTTGTACTTTCTGCACTTGTGGTGCCTGTGGTTGTACTTTTTGTTGTAATGTCAGTTGTGGCACTTTCTGTTGTTGTGGTCTCTGTGGTAATACTTTCTGGACTTGTGGTGCCAGTAGTTGTAATTTTTGTTGCTGTGGTCTCTGTGATAATACTTTCTGCAGTTGTGATGCCAGTGGTTATGCTCTCTGTTGTCGTAATGTCAGATGTTGTGCTTTCTGTTGTTGTGGTCTCTGCTGTTGTACTTTCTAGAGCTGTGGTACCAGTAGTTCTACTTTCTGTTGTGATGTCAGTTGTAGTAGTACTTTCTGGAGTTGTGGTGCTAGTGGTTGTAATTTCTGTTGTTGTGGTCTCTTTGATAATATTTTCTTGAGTTGTGTTGCCAGTGGTTGTACTTCCCTTTGTCATTACGTCAGTTGTGGTGCTTTCTCTTTGCATGGTCTCTGTGGTAGTACTTTCTGGAGTAGTGCTGCCAGTGATTCTACTTTCTGTTGTTGTGGTCTCTCTGCTACTACGTTCTGGAGTTGTGGTGCCAGTGGTTGAACTTTCTGTTGTTGTAATGTCGGTTGTTGGGCTTTCTGTTGTTGTGGTCTCTGTGTTAGTAGTTTCTTGAACTGTGCTATCTGTTGTTGTAGTCTGTGTTGTTGATATTTCAGGAGATGTGCTGCTGCTAATTGTCTCCTTTGTGGAACTTTCTGGAGTTATGATACTGTGGTTTGTTGTTGTGGGCCCTGTGGAAGTACTTTCTGCATTAGCAGTGACCATGATAGTTGTTTCTATTAATGTGTTTTTTGTGTTGGAGGTTGTTTCTATCAAGATTGTTGTATAGGAAATGCTGTTGTTCCCAGTGTCTGAAAAAAAAGTATATAATATTATTATTATTTAAACAAAAAGCATTTTAACATTGGTGGCCACATTCATTAGAACACTAATATTTTCAACAACTAAAAGTATTTATTTTTATTTTTTTTGCTGTAGTGTATCAGTAGGAATGTCAGTTTGCATTTTCAAACACTAAGTTTGCCATTAATTGTAATATTCCGATGAGATTTTTGTACAAGGAGTCAAACAGGCGAAGCTCCACACAGAGATTTAAATGACAGTTAATTAGTTTTAGGCACCTGTGTAAAAATACTGTCAAATGAGGATGATGTCAAAAAATAATCTCATAAATAGATTCATTAATTAACTTCTATTAACTCAATTAAACATTTTTTGTGAGCAGCTTTAGGCCTAAGTGCACGTATAGTTCCTATCCATGTAATAAATCCTACAGATTTCAACTTAGCATGATACATTACCAGTTAAGGCCATTGTTGTACTGGCTATTGTTGAGGTTTTCATTGGTGTGCTAGTAGTGTGGGGAGGGTTAATGCTCGCTACAGCTGAAAAACATTGATACATTTTATGTCAACAACAATCTAACTATGACTTATGTAAACAAAGGTCAAAATGTAAATGTATTTACCTGCACAGTATGCCAAGGAGCAGAAAGTGGGTTTCACAAACTCGTAAACAAAATAATTGCCTGGACAGGCTTTGACTTGAATAGGATTGGAGTTGAAATAGCAGCAGTTACTGTCCCAGTGACCACAGACATCTCGAGTGACCACTCCATCCTCAACTGTTGGATGTCCTCCTCTCAGCCAGAGTGGAGCGTGAGTACCGCAGCTATACTCTTCAACACATGTGTCTGGCATCTGAACACTCTGATTCTGAATGAAGAGACGGTACCAGCCGTTCCAGCTAACTTCACAGTCACACATTATTTCAGAGGTATTTTGATTGCTGGTGGATCTCCATGGATCATCTAGCACATTGTAGTTATTGCAAGGGTCAACAGGAGGAACTGCTATTAAGGAAAAAAGGAAATTTTGTTTATATTGTAGTGTATTGTACATGTTGTTTACTTTTCATTGTTGGATAGCTGTAGTATAAAATAAACAGTTTAAGGTTAAACGCAATGTTTGAGTCTTAGAATCTCATTTGTGTTAAAGGGTTACTTCAAACCAAAATTAAAATTTTGTCATAATGCAGAGAGACACAGATTGAGAGAATTGTTGAGTAAAGTTGCTATTTTTATTTTCTTTGCATTTGCATACAAAAACACTGATGGCAGATAGTCTATTCTGACTTTGTCTTTTCGTACTTTACTGGACCATGACAGTGTAATTTACTAGTCAGTCAACGGGAAAGTTGTAAACTTAAATTGTGTTCTGAAGATAAACAAAGGTTTTACGGGTTTGGAACAACATGGGGGTAAGTGATTAATGACAAAAGTTTGATTTTGGGGTGGAGTAACCCTTTAAAGGGGTTCTGTTGTGCATCAAACCTGGAGTTTATAGCTGAAAGATGATTATTATTAGTTTAACGTTGACATGAATGCTTTCAGTACACAATGTTACTTAGTTGTTATAAGTGATTTGAATATGCTGGTCTGTAAACTAGTTTGCCTTTTTAACCATTCACGGAGTGAATTTACTATTTCACTCAAAATGTTTGTTTTTATTGGTGATTAACGCCAAACTTCTTTCTTCTTGGAACTGACTAACAGACAAAGAAAAGCTTTCAAATTGTAAACAATATACTATAATATCAAACAAAAAATAATTTAATGCATCTGTACCCTATTTGAGTCAGAATTAAATAAATAATTCACCTAAAAATAAAAATTCTGTCATCATTTACTCACCCTCAAGTAGTTCCAAACCTGCATGAATTTCTTTCTTCTGCCAAACGAAGATATTTTGAACTATTGACTTCCACAGTAGTAAAAATTACTATTAAGGTCAATGGTGACCAAAACAGCCTGGTTATAATCCTTTTTTCAAAACATATTTCATTTGTGTTCAGCAGAAAACAGAAATTCATGCAGGTTTGAAACTACTTGTTTAAAAAAAAATAATTAATTAAAAAGGCAAAATAAAAATAAAACTATTTCCAAACACATTAAAATGATACACACACGCAATCATCCATGCAATCATCCATCCAACCAATCATCCGAGCTTCACTTTTCTCAGCATGGTGGTTCATTGCCCTTACCGAGCACAAAAAATATATATTTTGAAACCAGGCTGTTTTGGTCAACATTGACTTCTATAGTAAGGAAAAATAGTCAATGGTGACCCAAAACAGCCAAAACAGAATGGTTACAAATTTTTTTCAAAATATCTTCTTTTGTATTCAGCAGAAAAAAAATAATTCATGCAGGTTTGGAACTATTTGAGGATAAGTAAATGATGACAGAATTTCCATTTTTGGGTGAACTATTCATTTAAGCAGAACCTTTAACAACATTCCAAATTTAATGTAAGATCTAATCTGTGACTTGGTCAGTCCACAATATTAATGATGTTTTTTTTGCCCAGCCTTTTCTGTGTAGTTCAGTTCTTTTTTTTCCTTTTTCTCTCCTAATCATGCCTTGTCCTTTTAGTTTAATAAAGCTGCAAGGTTATTTTTTCTTCAAATATGTAAATTGTGCAAAAATACCAGCTAGAGTTAGATATAACTCCCTTACTACACAGATGTTTTGTAAAACATGCTATTCATGTGACTGAAGTTAAACAGCTTTACCAATGAAATGCCACAATTTATGAATTTTTTATGAAAGTTTATATTTGTATTTTATTCCTTTGTAGAGATCTGTTTTCACTTTAAAGGGATAGTTCATCCAAAATGAAAAAAATGTGTCACTAATTAATCAATCAGTCACTGAATTAGCCAAGATCTTTGCTCATCTTCAGAAAATAATTTAACATAATTTTGATGAAATCCAAGAATTTATGATGACTGCATAGACAGCAATGAAGTATATTCCCAGGCCTAGAAACGTATTAAAGACGTAGTTAAACTAGTTCATGCGACATCAGTGATTCAACTGTAATTTTATGAAGCTATGAGAATACATTTTGTGTTCTAAGGAAACAAAAAGTAACAATTTAAAAATCCATAGCTTCTTTAAATTGCAGTCGAACCACTGATGTCACAAGGGCTATTTTAACAATGTCCTTATTTTGTGTGCCTTGATCATGGTAGTAATCCTGCTGTCTGTGGAGGGTCAGAGAGGTCTTGGATTTCATCAGATATCTCAATTTTATGTCCTGAAAATGAACAAAGCTCTAACAGGTTTGGAAAAACATGAGTGTGCGTAATTAGTGACACAGTTTTCATTTTTGGGTGAACTCTCCCTTGTAGGCTGATGATACATGCAGCAAGTTTTTAAACAATGTTACCAGGCAACTTTGGCCAGTGTTGCTATCAACGGCAGCCATGTGAGACATAGGGCCCACAAAACCACAAATTTACCCAGATTTGTTGCCCATTCTCAATGGGAAAATGCCCAAGCAACACTGCTCAAAAAGTTGCCCTGTACTTTCTATCCATGCTGTCAATTTTATGTACTCTTAAAATTTTTAAACATTGACGTTTGACTGTATTCTATTTTTAAAGGGCTACAAATAGTTCAACACATTTCCTTTTATATATTTGAATATTCCAGCATGCAATCAGCTCCAAAAAACTAATGGCACAAATCAGAATCAAAATCATAACTGGACATTTCCAGTTATTATTTACACAAAATCATAAACATGAACATAATCTAATAGTTCTCTAGATTGTAAAACATTACATTACCAGTCGTAATTGTATATGTGATGTTGATGTTTGTTACATCTATAAAATGAGAGAAGGAAGAAGAGATTAAAGTCAAATCAACATACATATGTTATAATATATTATTTCATTAAAATATATTTACCTGCACAATATGCTAAATAGCAGAAAGCTGGTTTCACAAGCTCATACACATAATAATCTTCTTCACAGGCTTTGACTTTAATGGGATTGGACAGAAAAGAGCAGCAGTCATTGTCATAGTGACCACAGACCTCTCGAGTGACCACTCCATCCGCAACTGTTGGATGTCCTCCTCTCAGCCAGAGTGGAGCGTGAGTGCCACAGCTGTCCTGCTCTACACATGTGTCTGGCATCTTAACACTCTGACCCTGAATGAAGAGACGGTACCAGCCGTTCCAGCTGATCTCACAGTCACACATTATTTCCGAGGAATATTGATTGTTAGTCGCTCTTCGAGGATCATCCAGCTCATTGTAGCTGTAGCAAGGGTCAACTGTTATAAAACATCAACATTTACAGTTTAGTTTAAATAGGATTAGTTGTTGTATGAATAATATGAAAATGATTCCCTTAAGTTTATTGAAGTTGCTAAAACCTAAACACTGAGCATCTCTTTTCCTTTAGCAGTGACAATGAGGATAAAAACAGTCTAATGTACTGTACTGTTGTAGGGTGGTGTAAATTAAACAGTGGTGGGAAATGTAAAAGTAATGTAAAACGTGTAGCTCAGAATGTGAATTATGACAGGTCGGTTTACAGTGGCAGGGTGCACACACCTACAGCATGTGTTTTTAAAATGAAATTCCATGACGTGCTTACATTCTATTATTTGCATACACTATTGCAACAAGTTAAAAAAAACAACAACTTGTGGGCTGAATTTCAACACAACACAAGCTTTCACAATCCATTTATTTAGTGGAACTTAAAACAGTTTTTTAAGGAACAATGTCTAATTCTACTATCAGGATGGACTGGGAATACTGGGGACTTTCATGTCATGAAATCACAATAAACGTTTAAATTCTTAAATTACTGTACTTAAAAAAAAAAAAAAAAAAAAACATTTTGAGGTAATTTTGATTGCACTTAAAGTTGTTCCAAACAGACGTTTAAACCAAGCCAGCTATTTCAATGCATAACAAAGTACTGAATACTTTTCAGCTAATGTACGTTTCTGTGCTATTGAAATATTGAAATAATAAGTTACACAATGATGATCTTTTTGTTTGGTTTGTCTAATGAAAAGCTAGAGATCAAAATGAGAAGCAGTAATAAAATGTGTGAGACGAAAGTTTTGTTTAAAGCTCTGTTATTAGCAAATGAATGTAAAGAAATACCTTCAATTTGTCCATCACTTTTTTCACCTTTAAAGCAGAAGAATATCAAAATAATGTTTTAATTAGAAAACAAAATACAGTCATTTGAAATGTTTTAATACAGCATCATTCCATAATTTTTTTTTTGTTAGTTTTTTTTTTTGGCCACAAAAAAAAAGTATTAAAAGATGTATAAAACACTCACCATATAGTAACAGTATTGAAACGCACAATGAGAATATGAACCTCATTGTGAATAGTCGCACCTCCTGCACCTGTGCACACACATATAAACGTGAAATATATAGGTATATAGTTCCCTATAGGTAGGTACCACTATTGTGGTAAATTTTGTTTAAGTTGTTGACAACAGTTGGGAAAACAAGTTAAAGGCAGTTATTTACTGATGTTTATACTAAATTTCATTAAATATATTCCAAAGTAATTTGTAACAGAATTTAGATTTAGCAAAAAGAAGATGAGTGAAACATTGATAACAGCTCAGTGGGATAAAATGAAACAAAGTAACTTTACCTGACACAAATTGTTGATACACAGCCAACCCCAAAACACAGTAATGCTTAATCCAGTTACGGAATACAATGAAGAAAGAACTTCAGGTCTCAAAATTTTGTCTCTGACTGTATTAATAAATGTGGGTGGAACGTTTTAAAACTTGGGTTGGGCTGAACAATACACCACCTCCAACAATAATTCAAACCAGTTGTTATTTCTTCCTTTTCTTCTTGTCACATGACGCCAGTATTTCTTTGTACACCTGCTATTGAGAAAAAAATGTTTTAGTCTTGAATAGATGGACGTAGATAAAAGACAATCAGATTTAGCTGTATTATGATGAGACGAATTCCCATGATCATTGCAGTCTATCTATAGTTCAGGGCTGTTCTAACTAATATCATCAACACCAACACGTAGAAAAGGTTGTTAACATTAGTGCTGTCTGTAAATTTGATCAAAATAATAAACAAAATTAATTACACATTTTTATTGTAATTAATTTGAATTAACTGCATTTGAATATGTTTATATTGTCATAATTTCACATTGAGTCTTTAAATTAATGTAGTAAATTTAGCAAATATATTTATATTTAGCAAAAAACATGGTTTCGAGAGGATCGTGAACGCAGTAATTACCCACGGCTGGCAGCCGATTCGCTAATCAAGCATGTCCAATCAATTCGCTTCCCTTTACTATAAAATAGCCCAGCTTCTATGTTCCCACATCTCGCTTTGATCGCATCCCTCCTCCTCTCCTTCTCCACCTTCTCCCACATGTTTCACGTTCCAGGGGGGCAGACGAGCTGACCGCCGAACCCTCACCCTCGCTAGGGTTCTATTCCCTAAGGTTCGGAGTCCACCGTTCTCCTGGCTCGCTCCCCAGACAGCTCTCCAAATTTGCGCTATGTTTTATTACCAGGAAACGTGAACTCTTGAAAGAAATAATATAAAGATGGTATACAATTAACATGTTAAATGGCATTTTTTTACTAAGAAGTAACAATGGCCCGTACTTATGATAATAATGCATTACTGCCGATGTCTTAAAAGCATCTTCTCCTTAATTTTAGCCATCAATTATAACAATTCAATGTTACAGTACGAACAAAAGCCATTATTTGTAACATTTAACAGCGGTTCTGAAAAATATATATTTTTTTACTTTCAAATTATTTCAATCCTCAAACAATCCTCACATGAACTATAAATTGTATATGCATAAATTAATCTTTACTCAAACTACAAAACTTCATCAGCGAAAGTAAAGTGATTTCTTTTCTTTTGTTCTATGATTTCTATGACGGACCGTAGCAGGTTTCAATTTAAAAGTAGCTGCGTCACTTTAAAACCTGATGCACATGACTTGGACCAGACACACCTTCGATTTTAACTGTTTATGATAATTTTGAACTTTATAAGTGCTGTATTTACGAGGTCACTGAAAACCCAGCATTTTGACAGTTGTGTTGTTGTTTGTTGAAGCGCTAGTGGCACGCTGCTCAGAATAAAGCCGGACGTGCTGTCTTTCAGACTCCATTTAATCATCATCATCGTCCAGTGTTGCTCTATTTCTCGACAGAAGTTATGACTGAAAACACTGTTTTTATATTCCTTTAAACTAGAATTGTAGATATGTCATAAACCTCTGACACAAGCTCTTGTCAGCGCTGCCGTTTATTGATATTGTGGTCTCCGGTAGATTTTTGTTGCATCTCTCTTTCTTTTCTTTTGCGATTGTGAAACAACAGCCCGGGCCAGTGTTGCCACCTTGTGGAAAAACTTATTACTGCAAAATGTCATCTGCGTGTACTCTTCCCTCGAGCCGGATGAAGATGAAAGGTGGGCTGCCAATTTAATAGCCCTGGTCTATTAACATCTGATTCAAGGTTCAGCCGTAAACACTACAGCTAAGCCATACTTCCACAAAGCACAATTTACGGAATGAATCATTTACAAGAGAAAGAATTGCAGCGTGGAATGAACAGAAATATAAGAGAAGAAATAGGAGGAAGAGGAGAGGCGATAAAAGAAAGAGTGGAGAAAATAGAAAGAGATGATGAGAGAAAAGTGGATGATATATGAAAAAGAGATGAAGAAGAGAGAATAATAGTAGAAGCATTTTAAAGAGAAAAGTTAAATATACATAAAAGACATATGGATAACCTTTTCATTTCCATCCATTGTAGTAAACAAATGATTTTTCAGTTCTGGTTTGTTTACTAAAATAATTTAAAAATTTCTCTTCGGCTCCAAAACGGCTGGACTGATCAACGAATAGAGGGTGGACTTAGAGCCGGGAAATAAGACGCTAAATGCTGAGTTTAAGATTATAGTTTGGGATAGGGAAATCTAAAACGACAGCAGACATGGAGACACGGGATTCTTTTCGCTCTGTTGTGAAGAAGATTCCCGTCATTCTCCTACTGAAGCCCGAACAAGAGCGTTTGGTTCACATTTTGAGGTGGTGATGTGGCATTACTCCCAACAAGTTTTGGGAAAAGATTAGGTGTGTTCAACTTGAAGCAGCACTGGAGTGAGTGATCGATGATGTCATACACCGATTGGTCGCTGCGGTACTGCTTCAGGTCAAACTATCGTTTAATTTATCAACAGATCATCAGTAAGATGTTGGGAAGGCCAAAGTCAAATGTGATTGGCATACGGGTACACCAATGATTTTACACTTTATGTCTTTTAACCTGTCTTTTAAACCACATTACATATTTGTCCACTATCATAGTGGTTTGTAAGACTGATGTGGCATACCCACAGGGTGAATAAATACACATTTTTAATTTTCCTGTAGTAATTTGCCTCTGCAGCGACTCAAAATTATAACATGATTTAAATAAAAAATTCAGCCGTGACAAATCAACACCTTTCTCACTGTGATACTGATTTGTTTTATTAGTTCATGTTAGTTTCTAGCTCATTTGTTGCTTTAATTTACATTTAACAAACTACATTTATTTACTGTATTTATTTAATATTATTAATTACTGTTCACTTCGTAATGTTTTGCAATTACTATAGCTGAAAAAAAGTTAAAATATGAATTATGGGTGGATCTGTGCCCTCTGGCTCTTTTCTGGCCTCGCCCCTGATATAAACAGCAGCAGCATAATGACGTGCATGTATGTGTATGCGTGTTATGAGCATTTTTGTGTGTGTGCCAAAATTCAACGTTTTTTTACTTCTGAAGTATTCTTATATATTGACTGGGAGTGGCAGCTGTCCTTGAAGGTTGATCAAAGCCTTGTGCAGCCTCGCCTGTGTGAACGATCAGTATGATAACAATACATCACAAAATATTCTGTGTGTAAGAAATAAACCTCACCCAATCCACCAGTGCTGCAACATTCTTTAGATCCTTTAGAAATGAATGTCTATTGCTACACACAATTGACGCAAATAAGTATCAGTATCATGACAATAAAAAATAAATACTGCACAGATTAAAATATTGCTATCACATTTATCTGTGTCATATTACTCGGGAATTAAAGGAAACAGATTATGAAGACAGCTTTGTTACATCACTTGTTCTTTTGCTTTGTCTTTTTACTTCATATTTGAGCAAATATGTTAAAAAAAAATTATACCTTTTTTTTTATATCTATATATTTTTTTTTTATAAATATCCCTGTCTCTTATCTAAGATGAATTGATTGCATTAATGTACATCAGAATTAAATTATAATAAGTTTATGCTTGTTGGTAAACACCTTATATAATACTATACTGACATTTTGAGACCCACGACCAGTGAGATCACTAGCATATTCGGTAATATGCTGCATTCAGACATAACATAGCAAAACATTACATGTAGAAAACATCATCGGCGCCGCCGTGTGGTTATGACGAGCGCGCGCTGATGACGCAGCCGAGTAGGCAGAGCCTAAGTTACTGTAGATAAAGTTGAGAAGTGCGAGCATGTTGCAACAAAACATTCCTTAACAGTTTTTTTTTTTTTACATCGACTGTTTCTTCTGTGCCTTTCTATTAAGGTAGGTGTATTATAACACTTTTACTGCCAAAGTCTGTTGTTATTAATCCCTTTTAGTGATTTAGACATGATAGTACAACATTGATGAATAATACAGTATGATAATTGCTGTTAACTTAAGGCAGTAGATTTCTGCATACTATACTAGATATGCCATATCTGACATATGACATCTGTGCTTGTATTTTCTGTATGGCAAAGGCTGCAGCTTACTTTTTCAGTGCTTTTTCTTACATGCAGTAATTTTTTCTCCTGTCTATTTCCTATGTTACAATTGGTTTTAGTATCTTGTTACCAAAATAAAAAAATCTAACATTACGGGATTAAAAATCATAATATTTCAAGAATAAAGTGAAAATGCTATAAGAATAAAGTTGATATATTATGAGAATAAAGTAAAAAATATTTTCAGAATATAGTCAGAAATTACAATAATAAAGTTGAAATGTTCCAATGTCACCTCTGCTAAACATAATGCGGATTTGACACACATATTTTCGCTCAACTCTTTTTAGCTTTTCTGACCCACTTTAGGTATTAAAGTCTATTAATGAGCTGATGAGTTAAATGGGGTGTGTTAGTTGAGTGAGACAGTGCTGGGCTGCTACAGGACAGTTTTAAAAACCATTTCAGAGGCATGTTCTTAAATGTGACTCATATAATACTCATAACTTAACTGAATGACATTGCATGCTCGTGATTTACTTTGAGTTTTGGTATGAAAGGATACAGGCTACAGTGCACACTGGTGGCTTTGTTGATGTGATTGATGACTGGTCAACCCTAGCCCCACTCCGGATTAAATATGTTAAATATTTTTGATGCGGGACTCTGGCCCTTCAGGGAGTTTGACACCAAAATCAACTTCATGCTTGTTTCAAAGATTGGTCGGATTTCCATGTGCATAGACCAGTGTTTTCCAACCCTGTTCCTGGAGGTACACCAACAGCGCACATGTCTCCCATATCTAATTGTTGGTGCTGGAGTCTCTACTAACGAGCTGGTGAGTTGATTTGTGTGTTTGATTAGGAAAAGTTTTTTGTTTTTGTTTATATTTTATATGCTTCCCCCAGGCTGTATCATCAGCCAGCATGGTATTTTATTTCATTGCTATGCTGATGATACTCAGCTCAACCTCCTCATCTACTCTGCTATCATCCACTTTGTCTTTCTATTTGGAGGAGATAAAATCATGGATGAAGCAAAATTTCCTGCAGCCGAACAGCTCTAAGACTAAAGCTATTTTAGGCACCCTACATCAGGTTAGGACATCTAACATTACCAGTATTCCCTTTTCTGGTCAGGATATTCCATTGTCAACATCTGTTATAAACCTAAGGGTTAAAATGGACTATCATTTGAATTATGAGGCTCATGTCAGACATCTGTGTAAAATGTCGTATTTCCACCTCAGGAATATTGCCAATATTGCAGAAAAGTTCATGTGTTTGTCTCCTCCAGACTGGATTTCTGCAATGCACTTCTCATTGGGACTACTGGAAAAACACTTCAAAATTTGCAGTGTATGCAGAACAGTGCTGCTAGGATCCTGATAAGAGGGCGTAATAAATACAACCATATTAAACCCATATTAAATCTCTTCACTGGCTCCCCGTTTCATTCAGAATTGATTACAGGGTTGCCCTTCTTACCAGTGTATACCTCATAGAACTTTTTACCAAACATACGTCTACACGCAACCTTCGCTCTGCATTAGTACATCTTTTGAAACCTAAGACTAAGCTTCATATTATGGGAGATCAGGCTTTTTTCTCAGCTGCACCTAGACTGTGGAATGCTCTCCCTGAGCATCTGAGGACGCCTCAGATTGTTGATGCTTTTAAATCTGGTCTTTCTATTAGAGCTTTCGGGGCAAATTAAATTGTAGCACTTTGAGATTTGCTTCAAATATAAGGTGCATTATAAATAAAATGTATTATTATTATTATTATTAAAAGTTGGAAAATGTGTAGTGTTAGTGTGCCTCCAGGAACAGGCTTGGGAAATGCTGGTATAGACAACGGTGGTTCAGAAAAGTGCTAAGGTGAGTTTTGTGTGCCATCTAGTGGTTGAGAGGAGAATAAAGGGATATGCACTATTTTACCCTGGTGAACAATTAGCCCAGTTGTATCCTTATTTGCAAAAAAGATGCTATTAAACATATAGTTACAATTATTATGTTGTGACCCAACAACCTACAGAATGACTAATGGAATAATCAACCCCTCAAAAGAGAGAATAAAGAAAAAAGCAAAACCAGAAATAATGTGTATTATGGTTTGTTTTGAATGATAAATGTGAGATTCAAATATTTAGAGACAAAGGATAAATGATGGAAATGGACGATAATCAAACAATTAAAAGTGAAACATAAAATAATCGCCAAACATAGACAAATAAGGCATGGTGCTCATAATGTAAACACATCAACTATCAGCTCCCTCCCGTTGGCTTTCAGGTCATGCTGTTCCTGCTCTGTCCAGCAGGTGAAGTCTGGTATTACTTTTCTGCTGTCTAACATGGATTGTCTAGTCTGTGGGTGTCTTATCTTATTTTCATGAATTCCATCTTATATCTTCTATGCATAAAATTGCACGAACTACTAAATTACTTTCTACATTTTATCAATCTAGAACCAAGGATTAATTGAAGATTATAAAGTCAAAGACTGACTGTACTTCATGTGTGTCCGCTGATTATGTCAAAAACCCAATATAAGAAGAAAAGTTCATTATTTTTATTATTGGAAAAATCTTTGGTAATTTACCAAATTTACCAGGGATTGCGGGTGGTTGGAAGTGAATTCCCAGCACTCTCTCCACCTTCAGTACCACGACTGAGGTCAGACCCTTGAGCAAGGCACCGTTCCCCCAACTGCTCCCCAGGTGCCGCAGCAATGTCTGCCCCCTGCTCCGGGTGTGTGTTCACAGTGTGTGTGTGTGCGTGGTGGTTCACTTCTCACTGCTGTCTGTGGGCACGTTGGATGGGTTAAATGCAGAGCACAATTTTCAAGTATGGATCACCATACCTGGCCACAAGTCAATTCACTTTTTTTTTTTTTTTTGCACATTTTGGAAAAACAAACATAAAACTTCACTGATACTTCATTTAAAGGCCAATTTACAAGTTATAAGAAACAATCAAACCTATTAGAGCACAATGTGATGAAAGGAAAATAAATAAGTTTACCTGAGGTCAAATGCTTTCAAATTGCAGAGATGATGAAATTCAGATCTCCCCATCTCATCAGGGCCTTTATTAGAATCAGAATTTATTACCAGGTATGTTTACACATACAAGGAATTTGATTTAGTGACAGAAGCTCTACAGTGCAACGGAATGACAGTGACAGGACAGGATACAGGTAATAAAAGGCGTAATATACAAAATGGAAAATGAGCAAAATAGTAAAAACAGCTCCATGTGGCAGGTTGAACTTCCTCAGCTGACGAAGGAAGAACAACCTTTGCTGGGCCTTTTTAGTCAATGTGAGGGTCCCACTTTAGGTCCTGAGAGATGGTGGTGCCCAGGAGTCTGAATGTCTCCACTGTTGGTGAGTGGGGGAGAGCCCACTCTTAACATTATTGAGAGCGTTCAGCTCCAGGTTGTTGAGACTGCAGCTCTTTAACCTCCTGTCTGTAAGCAGACTCATCACCGTCCTGGATGAGTGTGGTACCGTCTGCAAACTTCCTGAGTTTGACAGAGGGGTCTTTAAAGTCATTGGTGTAAAGGAAGGAGAGCTGTGGTGAGAGGACATCACCCTATGGGGCACCAGTGCTGAAAGTTTTCCAGCCTCACTAGCTTATTAATAACTTGTAATTTCTCAAAAATGGCTTAAAACAGTTTTAATTTATAGTTTTATTTATTGTTTAAACTGGTTGTTTCCTGGTTGTACCTGCATTCAGAAACACAATCTTTCATTCTGTGCTTGAATAGATGTGAATGTAGATGGAATTAGAGCAGTGCTGGTTTAATTGGTTTTGCACTTTTTCCAAAGTAACTTTACAAAAGAAAGAGACTCAAAGGTGACCTGAAAGATTTATGGTAATAGTTTAATTGTGTGAGCTATTTGTTTAAATAATTATTAACGTTTACATTAAATCTTTTAGAGATCATCCGTATGAGATCGTGAAGGTTGCAGGCAGTGGTCTAATAAGATGTGTCTTCTGAGATGTGTAAACTAGCAAGATCATAACAGAATGCAGAAATACTCATTTTATTATTATTCATTTTACATGCAACTCCCTTAATGCATATGAATGAACTAAGAATCAGCAACACTGTTACAGCATTTACACCAAATCCAGGTTTGTGTTAAACTGAACCTATACAGCTTCAATAATAAAAAATTAAACTTCCATCCCCATAAGAAATACTGTGTATTTCCTTGTTTGTGTTGTCAAACCTGATGATCAGGATAATCCGTTTTCAGAAGGAAGACACCAAATGGATTCCACACAATGAAAGATTCTTATCAAGTTACCAAATTTCAGTCTGCAGATGATTGTCCAGTAATTGTTGCAAATGCAGTTGATCAAGATTCCCCAGAATAATCTAACCATGGACAGAGATAAACAGAAGCGCTTCTACAAATGTAAAGCACAAAACCTGAAAATATCAGGCTCTCAGTAAAGCTGCAGAGGACAAATAGTTACAAGTAATTCTTCACTAAACAAAACTGATAACATTTTTGTTACTATATGACCACTGATTCAACCCTCACCCCACTTTGCCCTCTAAAGAACAACCAATACATTTATCATAGCTGTTGAAAATAAAATAGCATGATGATGATAATTAATCGTTGAATCATTCTCATACTTATACTGACAGACAAAAGTATACAGAGCCCCTAAAAGGAAAATAAGCACAGTCGTATGGAGCTGCCGGGACAGTGGTCGACCTCAACGGCGCCGTCTTGTAAATTCAGTTGTATGTTGTGGTTTTTCAAAGATCATTAACTTACCTCATTTCAATAAAGACAAATGGTTCAAAAAATAAGAAAACACAAGTTCATTTGTAAATAATAGAATGTTAATATGTTATGTTTAATAACACAAATTTTACCTGAAGTTACAGTGAGTTTCCTTCCAAGACACGATCACCTTATAATATAACTGCTTAAATTTACATTCAAGGGACTATCAAGAATATATTTTTTAGTTGTATCAAGAATATATATGAAAGTTGTATGTTTACTATATTTTTAGGAATACATTCAAAGTATGCTTGTATTTAGCACATTCCTTAAAAATGTAAGTAAGCATATATTTAGTACAAAGGTATTTCTAGTATACTTTGTAAAAACACATTACAAGGATGCTTGTATTTAGCATATTTTGTGAAAGTATACCTAATATTTAATACAAAAGTACTTCTAGTATACTTTTTAGAAATATATTAAAATAAAATTGAATATATTTTTAATGCACTTTAAATAAGCCTGTTTGGAATACAAATGTATTATAAACATACTACTTGAATTTTGAGTATATTTTTATACACGTAATACTACGTCTTTTCCACCTGGAAAAGGTTATCTGCTGGAAAAATTGTTCTGGAAATATTTCCAATGATATCGTTTTTCTGTGCTCTTTTATACCGACTCTTTTATTCTTTAATATTAAGAACGATTTTTAGAATTATAGTTATTTTTAAAATGTATCATGCTTGCATTGAATGTGGCTTTAGGCAGGAACAATTTGACACACATGATCACTGACAACAGACTGGTTATGATTAAATGTAAAAAGCTTTATTGGACAAATCCAAACAAGCCAATTATCAGCAGTCTCTCTAATAATGTAAAAATGTAATGTTGCAGTGGGTCTGTAAATGGTTTTAGACACACAGGCACTCTCTTACTACAAGCCTGCTTTACAGAGGTTTGAAATCTTTCAGTGCAGAACCTGTGCAAATTTCTTCCCCACACTGAATGCACTCTAACCTACCCAACTCTTCAGTTTTAGTTTCTCAAGTCAACATAAGAACATTTTTTTTGTTTTTTGTTATAATCTGTCCAGGGATCAAACTTCACACTTGACTTTCTATAAAAGAGCAATTCAACCAGTGTGGCAGCATTCTTCAAAGCCTTTAGAATCGAAAGTAAAATAGAAGGCCACATCTAATGCATACTATCGTATCATCACTATAATCTATAATCAAGATGATGGCAAACAAACAAGTTAAAGGTAAGATTCCAATCATTAATCTCTTTCTTCCTTGTACTGAAAGTGAATTATTGCAAAAAGAAAAACAGGCACATTGTAAAGTCACTTGCTTGGCCATCAGAATTCTCCCTATTACCTTCTAGATCATTTCAACCACATTTTGTGTTCTTAAGTCATTCCACGAAACAGGTAAGAGTAAGAGAAGTCTTATTAATCCCGGAGGAAATTGATTCTCCAGTGGCTGCATATTTCCACAACTATAGATACAAAGACTTAAAAAACATACTAAATTGTGTTTTTTGCAAATCTAAAAATGTACAAAGTTTCCTGTATGGGGGTAGGTTTAGGGTCAGTGTAAGACAATACCACATACAGTCTGTACAGTAGAAACACCATTATGCCTATGGAGAGTCCCCATAAATCACAAAAACCAACGTGTGTGTGTATGTGTGTGTGCGCATGCGTTCTGCCTAAATTTTCACATCTCAATGTTAAGTAAATTCTAACAATACCCCATAGTGACATAAAAGAAGTTGTTTGAAATCTTTGCAAATTTGTGTGTGTGTGTGTGTGTATATATATAAAATCCTCCAAATAAAATTGCTCAATACTTTGTTGAAGTACCTTTGACAGTAATTATAGCCTCAAGTCTTTGAGTATGATGCCACAAGCTTGACACATCTTGGGCAGTTTCCCATTCTTTTTTGCAGGACCTCTCAAGCTCCATCGGGTTGGACGAATGTTTCTTGTATGCCACTGTTTCTTATCTTGGCTGTGTGCTTAGGGTTGTTGTCCTGTTGGAAGATTAAGTTTCTGCAAAATCTGAGGTTCTGAATCGTTAGCATTGATGTTATTTTAGTCAGTTCATTAATGCTATCTCAATATTTTGATGCACTGAGGTTTTCTTCTACCCTGACCAGTCTCCCAGTCCCTGCCACTGAAAAACAGCCCCACAGCGTGAGCCTGCTAGCACACTTTGCTTTTGCAATGGTACTCAATGGTACTGGACCAGAGAATCTTGCTTCTCAGAGTATATGGGTTCTTTAGGGGCGTTTTTGCACATGCCAAATGTGTTCTCATGTGAGGAGAGGATTAAGTCTTGTCACATTGTCATAAAGACCAGGATGCACCTGAACTTAATTTTGAGTGTCATGGCAAAGGTTGTAAGTATGTGTGATTTTTTTTTTTTTTTTACAAAATCACGAAGATTTCAAAGACACTTTTCTCACTTTATCGTAAGGGGTTATTGTTTTTTGAATATTGTGGAAAATAATTTGTTTAATCCATTATGGAAAAAGGCTGTGAATACTTTCTGGATGCACTGTACAGGGCTGTTGTATGTTGGTGAAAAATATGAAAAAAAAAAAAACTGTATGTAAAGCTGTATTTGTCTCTTTTGAAATGTTCATTACCATAAGAATAATGATTTAAGTTCAAATTTTAGAGTTAAGCCACTTCTTTGATCAAAAATTATAAGGCTCCTGTCTCAAAAAGTACACAAAAAATACTTATATATTTGATCATATTCTAAGAGCTCCCATACTGTCTATAACAGGGTTGTCCATATCCATCCTTGTCATGCTCTGAATGTTTGTATTTTATTTAGTTCTTGTGTACTTTTAAAATAGTAATAAAAAAGAAAACAAAAAGGTAACTTAAAACAGTTTTTTTTGGCAAATTTGTCATTACGGGCATAATTTTTTACTTTTTTCAATAGTTTTAGAATACTCATATATAATTTGAATAGGGTGCTGCTGACAAAGTCTGATTCTGATCTCACTATCACATATTTCAAGAGTGTTATTTCTAACGTCTGCTACCCATTTCTTTTTTTTTTAAATCTTGTTGAATTAAAAAAAAAAAGCAACTGCAAAACAGGAATTATTTTTTTTAATGTTTTTTACATGATTATGCAAGAATAAAGCAATCTGTATATTTTTGGTATTTTAACACATCCGAAGTAAAATGAGATTAATGCAGTATATAAAAATTAATGTAAATGATTAAATACCTGATTACGGAGCATAAAACAAGGAGAAATTTAGTAACCCTCAGATATTCACTAACACAACATTAGAAATTAGGCATGTAAATGATTTACATTATAACTGAATAAAAAAACATCACAATAGGGTCAGGAAACTCATCAGAGGAACGAGTATCAGCATCAGAGAAGCACACAGAGAAGAAGCCTCAGACACCTTCACTTGCTCTGGAACCCACTTATCTGTCAACAGAGAATATAATGTTCAGTGAATTGTTATGTAACAGAAACCTTTATTTAAAAATGATTAAATATAACAATAAAAATATAAAAATATTCACCTGTGTTCCCTTCAGACAGCATCAGAGGACCGATGGATATGGAAGAACTGTCATAGAAGTCCAGAGACCTGTGCTCTCTCCAGTGATGACCAGAATTACAGTCCTGAGAGAGTGAAAATCAAGCAATGTGAATCCTTATCACTGGACAAACATGAAACATAAAGGAGTACACAAAGTCTCTAGGATAAACCATTCCACCATGGACATTAAGGGTAATATTCTTCTTCCAATATTTAATGTTTGATTAAAACAGGGGTCCACCGATGGTAAAATCATCACTACATTTACCTATGGAGATACACTCAATAGATTTCCACACATTTGTTTTGTAGCTACACAGAAACAAATCTTCAGTTTTATTAACTTCGAGAGGTTTTCTAAACCCACCGTTGAGCAGCGATTGCTGGACAGAAGGCAGAGGTGAACAGCACAGTGCAGGTAAAGCTTAGTGGAGTTTGCAGTGAAGA
>JAUMHP010000062.1:17677679-17699227 GCA_032361065.1 Enteromius trimaculatus
GTTGTCACAGTGGATGAAAATGCATGTGGAGGACCCTAAGTTTCCCCAGAGGGCAGCGGCAACCACGATGGGGTAGAGTTCATAGAGGGCCGTGGAGGCAAAATTTTTATTTATTTATTTATTTTATTTTTTTGATTGACAGGTTTTCCATAAAATCATCACCAGTGGACATCAGCGACTGCAGCCCCTGTATGACTGTCTGCTCACTATTATAGTCAACGGTAAGCAAGGTTAAAAAGTGCATACATTTTGAGAGATTGTTTTCACTGCCTGATGAATCATTGCTCTTGTCTTTTCAGTGTCTCCTTACCTGAAAAGTCTGTCTATGGTAGCAGCCAACAAACTACTACACCTGCTGGAGGTTTTCTCAAGCCCATGGTTCCTGTTCAGCTCGCCTGTTAACCATCACCTGGCTTTCTTTTTGCTAGAAGTTTTTAACAACATCATCCAGTACCAGTTTGATGGTAAGTTGCTTTTGAAGCGTCATCACTGCTGTAAATACAATGGATTTAAATGACTAATAAAATATGAAGCAGCAAAGAGTCTGTTTATTTGAATGCAAATCATGATTTCTGAGGTGCACCTTGGTATACAACCCTAAAACATTGGTCTTTGCAACTCGGTTGCTTACTGTCAGTTTTATAAGCATTTGTCTCTTAAAATCAGGTAACTTTAACCTGGTGTACGGCATCATTCGCAAGCGCAACCTCTTTCACCAGCTGGCTAACCTGCCTACGGACGTCAACTCGATCCAGAAAGCCCTGCAGAAGAAAAGCAGGAGCAACAGCACCCATAATGCCGTCTTCATGGAAACCAGCAACCCATACAACACTGCCTGTAGTGAAGGAACGTATAAAACCACACCGGTTCAAACAGGCACTCTGAACGCAAGCTTGAAGGCCATGCCACGTACGAAACACACTTCAGCACACACGGTTGATTTCTTCCTCCTCAGCATGTTGGCTGTTAAGAGTCCAGTAGCAGTTTCTGTCCAGTTTTTTTTCCGATTTTGAAATGCGTAATAATAAAGCTGGATGGAAATGAGTATCCGCTGCATAAAATCCAAAAATTGAATTGCACTGAAGAAAAAAAACATTTGCGTGCAACTGAAGCAGACGGATTCTTTATCCAAAAGATTTGGATGCACAATTCTTTGAGGTGCAACAAAAAACCCATGTGACTTTAACAGATCATGTGATTCAATGCATGAACTAACCATCTCAAATACTTTTTTTGAGTTCGTCATCTGTCATAAAAATGATTAGCCATAATTACTTTCGCAGAACTGTCTTGCATAATTGCATTCCTTTTGCTATAATTGCATTACAGTGTTTATTAGTGCATTCCTTCTGCACATTTTGAGGAAAAATTATTGTTAAAAAAATTACAGTTTGTCAGTTCGAGCTTAATGAAAATAATAATAGTTTTCCAGGAAGTCATGGTTTTCTCTTAAACGCATGATCTGGAAACTGTTTTATTTGGAAATATGCAGTACTCCCTGGTTATACATATTCAGCAGATACAAATTTGGATACAAATTGTTGCTATTTTGGTAAGTTAACAGCCAATATGTTAGTTTATTAAAATGTAATAAATGTATTTATTTAGAGATGTTTAACCGATGTATATTTATAATTATCGCCTACATGTATTTTAGAATTTTTACTACTGGTAAAAAATTTTATCTACTGGTCAATCTATAATTATTGTTAAAAGTATTAATTTTTGTTATTCATCTTGTTCTTGCCAAAATAATAGCCTTGCTGGTGACGTTAAAAAAATATTGCATTAAAAATAAACACATAAATTGTTGGTTTATGTTGTAGGCATTGATAAACTAACAGAAACATCACAGGTTTCTGAGGATGGAACGACACTGTTACTGCAGCAGAGAGACTCGACCCACAGCCAATCAGATCACAGCTCTGAGACACCGGTCAGAGACACTGAGCCCATCTCGGGTGAAGATGACAAGGTACAGCAGCACTGATGACCCTGACATTAGATCTGTGATACCTGGTTCTGTTAATATCAATAATAATAATAATTAATTCCTTAGAAGTCTGAAAAAGAGGATTTTGATGGAAGTGTGAAACGTGTGTCGTCTTCATCGGACTGGGCTCCTACTCCAGACTGGGTCAGTCATAAGACAAATAAAAGCTTGTGAGGACTTGCAGTATTTGTGAGAGATTTTTCAGCGAAGAAAGGGAAAATGAGTTTTCCTCCCCAAAACATTCATTCTGATCACGTCTAACCTCTGCATGCTCTCTTTCAGGTCCTCTCCTGGAAGAGTAAACTTCCTCTGCAGACTATAATGAGACTCCTGCAGGTGCTGGTGCCTCAGGTGGAGAAAATCTGCATAGACAAGTGAGACACACACACACACACACACCCCCTGAAAGAGTTTATCAGTAACACTTCACATAAATGTTCCATTTGTTAACATTAGTTTCATTAACTGTGTTAATTAACATTATAGAAAAGGCTAACAATACTTAAAAAGCCTTAATTCATCTTAGTGGATGCTAATTTCAATATTTTCAATATTAAGTCAATCAGAGAACATTAAGATTATTTAATGGACCTTAGCTAGCAATTAATAATTTTTTATTTACTAATGTTAACAAAGATGTATTGTCCATTGTTACAGTGCTTACTATACATTTTATTTTATTTATAGGCGCCTTTCATGGTACTCAAGCCACCTTACAAAGTCCATAAAACTGGGTGAAACAGTATTAGACAATAAAAGCCAATACAAATCAGACATAAAAGCCTGTCTAAAAGACTTGCAAACTAACCAAAAACCAAAAGTTTGTGATCCCACAGAAGTTGTCCCAGTGCATGGGAGCAAGAGTAAGTGCAGAAGCAGATCTTAAAAATCGAGAAGATCTAAGAGATATGAAGAAGCCAGTTTGTTGAGTTCTTTGTACGTAAAGTAAAATGATAAAGTTTACACTGAATTTAACTGGGAGCCAGTGCCAATTTTGGAAAACATTGTTGATTTTGAACAGATTTCAGGTTAACAGGTTTTAATTTTCCAGTTTAAATGTGGTTTTGAATCTTTAAGCTTGTGCATGACTGAGCGAGGATGCTCTTGTTGTTCTTGTAGAGGTTTGACGGACGAGTCTGAGATCCTGAAGTTTCTGCAGCACGGGACTCTGGTGGGTTTGCTGCCGGTTCCTCATCCCATCCTCATCCGCAAATACCAGGCCAATGAGGGCACGGCTCTGTGGTTCCGCACATACATGTGGGGCATCATCTACTTACGGTGAGTCCTGCGCTCTGTCTCCCTCTACGGGACAATTTAGGAGCTATACTCAAACTTACACCGCACAGAATGAATTGTGATATACCTTTATTGATCAGTGTGATGTTTTGTATGTATTTATATGTTGAACTCTGCTAAAACATGATAAAAATAGCTTGTTTCTTGTTTTAGTAATGTGGATCCTCCTGTTTGGTACGACACTGATGTCAAGCTGTTTGAGATCCAGAGAATTTAAAGACAACCAACTCAACAAGACTCAATTTCTCCAAACTGAAACGTTCACAAGATTTAATTCAAATGTACACTTTTTCTAAAAAGTAATTCATTAATTCAATTTTTTCTTACCTTTTTTTGTTGTAAATATATAAATGAATGAATTTATACTGCCCTGTGAATTACTTATTTCTGATACATTATGCCTTATTTTCTTCTGAGTCAATGCGTGAGGCGGACACATGAGACTCAGGTCTCTGACCTCATGAGCAGTTCTTTTTGTTTTTAAGTTATTTTTACTGAAATAGTGTTCTTTGTGGAGAGGTGTGATTGAACTCTGTGTGTAAAACTGATGCAAAAACTTAATCCTATAAAAGCTGGAAATGCTGCATGTATAGAAATACTATACAAACTCTTGTATGCCATTTGGTCTATTTTTTGAATACAATCAGAAATCTGTGAACAGGCATCTGTTTCTGAATAAAACAGGATATTATAGGAAAATGCAGGATGAGATGTCATTAATGCGTCATACATTTACTGAATGAATAAAAAAATAAGTGGTCATGGAGAAAAAAGTGATTTGCAATTTCATCCTCAAATTAAAACAACTACAACATTTTGATTAAAGTTAATGAAGTTCTAATAACATGCACTTTCAATAGAGGTGAGAACGACAAGTCCAGGCTTTCCGTGGTGCTTTGACCAACAGCAGGACTGTGCATTTGATCAGAGCTGAGGATGAGGTTATGCCGAGGTCACGGCAGGGTTTGGCTCTGTTTAGACTGGATTAGTTTAATGTTTGTTTATTAAGTTTCTCATCTGAGGAGAGGAGAATGCGTGGCGCCTCAAAAGAGAATAATAGAAGTTTACAGTCTGGATGAATATATAAAATGGACAATATTTATATAGATTGGTTTATATAGATTGATTTAATTGAATAAATACAGGAAGTGCATATTTTCAACACTGCAACGTTACATCTAGCCTCTTTACAGTGTTTGTTTGCTTTTATCTAAACGTAGTTGCCATTCCCGTCAAAGCATTACATCATACCCTGCATCAATATTGATCAGTCTGATAATGTACTTGTAACAGAGAGTGATTTCACCTGAATGTGTCACCGAGTTCTCATCTGTCAGGTGTGCGCTGATCGGAAGTGGGCGTGCTCAGCCAGGACTCCTCCCATAGCAACCGCGCGAGCGTGCCTGCAGTCCCTCGAGTGGAGACGCCAGGATCGCACGTGAAATCTCGCCAACACAACCTACACGCCAAATGAGCGTCCGTGAGCCGGGATAGAGGGGTCTGTCGCCGCCGCCATGAACGACAAATACCACCGGGCGGCTCGAGACGGTCACCTGCACCTGCTGAAAGAGGCGACGCGCAAAGATCTGAACGCGCCGGATGAGGATGGGATGACGCCGACGCTTTGGGCCGCGCACCACGGCAACCTGGACGCGCTCAGACTGCTGGTGGCACGAGGGTGAGTGATGCGTCAATTATTCATGAGGAAGTTTTTTTTTCTCTCTCTTTAATTTTTTTTTTTTTTTTAAATTTAAAATATATATCTGAAAGCTAAATAAATATGCTTTCTGTTGTTTTATGGTTTGTTAGAATAGGCAAAATTTGGCTGTGACACAACTATTTGAAAATCGGGAATCTAAGGGTGGGAAAAAAAATATATTGAGAAAATTGCCTTTGAAGTTGTCCAAATGAACTCAATACAAAATATCTTCATGGAACATGATTTTTCATATCCCAATGATTTTTGCCATAAAAAAAACAACTTATAATTTTGACCTTTTTTTGACAATTGATATAAATATACCCGTGCTATTTATGACTGCTTTTGTGCTCAAGGGTCACATATCTGCTGACTAGTCAAATTCCAGGAGACAGTTGTTACTGAGATACTAGCCATGCTCTTTTCAAAAATATTTAGTATAGTAACATCTGTAAAGCTCAGTGTTTTGCTGACAGTGTACCATCTGAAAATCTTAGCATGAGAAAATTTCTTTCATTCATTCTTTTTATTTTTAATGCCGGAGGTCTCTGAGAGCCTCAACAATGCGGTATTTTCCACAGATGATTTGTGATGCATATATTGCACACTGTTATATATTTCATCAATCTACAAAACACCTTTTCTATTTGGTTCTACTTGAAGCATGTCATTCAAAGAGTTTATACTTAAAAAAAAATAAAAAATTATATAATAACGCTCTGGTTATGTTTTGGCATATGTCGTTTCATTAACTGGATGGCAGTTCTGTGTTCTCCTGTATCAGATCACATCTGCACTGAGATAGTTTAGCCCTCCACCCAACAGCTGATGGATATCTGGACTGTGTTATTTGCATATTTACTGTCCTGGTCTAATAAAAATAAAGGTCACCCAGTAGAACAATGCGATTTTCTTTTGAGTGTCACCACTGTTATTACTGCTTAGAAGGACTAGGTCTATATTTAATTATAAATTATGCGTTGCCGATAAAAACATGCTGCAAGAATCTGTTATGTCACAGAAATATGAAGCATTCAGCTCAATCTAAATGAAATAAGTGTTCAATCTTTTTTTTTTTTTAGAGCTGGCTTTAGGAGAGAGCAGTATTGTATTGTTTATCAAGTCATTAGGTAATTAGATCTAAATAACCTCTTATCTCATGACCAGGTTAATAATGGAAGCTAAATGTTCTGCTCTGTGAACACCCTCACGGTTCTCTAATTAGTGTTCTGCATCAGTCCCTCCAGATCTCTGACTGAACCAGATCCACGTTCACAAACAGAGACGACTGCATCAAAATAATTCTGCATTTCACAAAGTGTGTGTTTAGGACAGAGGATCACTTTGATTTTTAGAGTCTGAGGATTTATTTGGATGTCACGATTAATCGCATGGAAATGACTGATTTGTACTTTGGTAAATCATGTTTAACTTAACAGATTTCACTATTTCTATTGTATTTCTCAGTAAAGCAAAATATTCAGCAAGAAGAATATATGGCAGATGCCTGATTTTATCCACTGATGAACTATGGATTATGACACAAGGGTATTAGATTAATTACGGAGTATTAAGTTTATAAGGCTTAATACAGCTTAAAGTAGCTTTTTTTTCATAAATACACACAGAGTAATACACTGCTGTGCTACATTTCTCATGGGCAGTAAGTTTTAAATGCGTCTTTCGAGAGACTTCAGTCTTGCTTGCATATTCATGGAGAGGAATTTTACACATGGCCAAACAGAGAGAAAGATGCATCACAGTTAAAGGTCAGCATAATGAATTAGGGCTATTCCTCTTCCGGCTGCCTGTTTCCTTGGCTGTTGGCATTTTGCTAACTTGAATGTCAGCACCATTATACAAATAAGTCTTTCACATTTTGCTTTCTGTAGTATTTTAATCTTGTTACCCTGCACGGTCCCATAAAAGCTCTCATAGTTTCTGCTGATCTCTGCTATTTGGTGGTTGCCATTTATTCCTCAGCATTCCTCTGAGATGTGACTAAAAGAGAAACACGGAGTAGTTGCACTGACTTATGAGCTTTAGTGACCGCTTAAATGTGCAAAGTATATACAGTATACAGCATCAATTCATTGCATCTTGCCGTTGAAACCTATATTATCTGGTTAATGTTCACCATGTTACACTAAGCTACAGTAAACAGGGTTTTTGTTGGTAAATTACCAACATTGTGCTTCTTGAATGAAATGCAACCAGAATGAATTGCATGTAAAGTATGGTAGGTAATGAATACGGCAGGTCTCTTTTAATGCAGATGATGAATGCATTACATGGTGCACAGTTTTTAATGACTTGGAGAGGTGAGTCACAGTGTGTGTGTGCACAGTGGGTAAGTGGAGCTCCAAAGCATCATGTTACGTATTCAGATCAACACCTCGCCACACAACAGCGCATGAACGCATGCACTCATTCACTGAAATGCACATGTGCACAAACACATGTATTCACGCACCCTATATTTTCACTAGGATTTGATTAGTGTATTGGCTTGGTTTAAACAATATTTGGCCATTTTGAGAGCATCGGCCAATAACCATTTTGCATAAGTATTTTGTTAACAAATAATTTATTGTTACTAATTTGTATTATATATTTGCCATCAGCCATCCTGCTCTCTAAGTATCAGTCACTGACAAACCCGTATCCGTAAACCACAAATTTTGGCAATGTGATATAACTAATTTGCTGTTGTTTTGTTGGTCCACAGAGGAGATCCAGATAAATGTGATATTTGGGGAAACACTCCTCTTCACCTGGCAGCAGCTAATGGCCATCTCAACTGTCTGTCCTTTTTGGTGTCATTTGGCACCAATGTGTGGTGCTTGGACAATGACTACCACACGCCACTGGACATGGCAGCGTCTAGAAGCCACATGGAATGTGTGCGATATCTGGATTCTATCGCCGCCAAGCAGATCACCATCAACCCCAAACTGGTGAGCAAACTGAAGGACCGTGCCTTCCGTAATGCAGAGAAGCGCATTAAGAACTGTGAAAAACTTCAGCGCAAGCATCATGAGCGCATGGAGAAGCATTTCTTGAGAGAGAGTGCTGCAATGGACACATCGGATACGATGAGTTACAGCAGTTTCAGCAGCACCCTGAGTCGAAGGATCCCTCAGTTCAACACCCTCGACTCCAACATGACATACTCGCAGGTACTGTTCCTGGAAAACACATGGGTACTAAAAAGGCATAGAATCAGTATAACTCCTCGTAAAACCTGTCAATATAGGAAAGCTGGTTATAAAGCAGTTTCAAAACCTATTTCTAGTTCTCTGCGAGTTTTAATCAAACACACTTGTGACTAGCTGATCAATTACTTCAGGATCACAAGAAACTTCCAACCAAAACCAGGTTGGAGAACATTGGCCCTCCAGTACTGGACAACCCTGACTAAGAGTGTAGCATGTTACCAATAAGACCGTAGCCTGGCTCACAATCTGTTTAATTTATCCATAATGTGTTCATTGGGGTTCGAAAGCAGGAGTTCTCTTTATTGACTTTTGTGCTACGGATGCACCGTTACTGATCAGCCGATATATTTGCGTGTTTTGTCAGTAAAGCCTGTCCTGTAATCAGCGATAAATGCCAACAGGTGCGTGATTTTTTTTCACATTGAGTCGTATATACACTATACAAAGCTGTTGTTCACTGACGAGCTGCGCAAATGTTCATTATCAGCGTGGATTTGCACAGCGCATATATCGGCCGATCAGTCAAAATGGTGATTGCATGACTTTACACTTATGCTTATTACTAAATAATGTAGTTAAAATATGTAAACCTGTAATTTAGAAGAGGGTGTCCATATACATGAACTCTGTAAAACATTTGGCAGTTGATTGTAGCAGTTGCTGGTACAATCCCCACATGATTTATCATCATTATTGCATATCCTGGGATATTGCTTTAGATCAGAGGTCACCAAGTTTAACCCTGGAGGGCTGGTGTTCTGCAGAGTTTAGCTCCAACCCTAATCAAACACACCTGAAGCAGCTAATCGATACTAGTTTTACTAGGTATACTTCCAGGCAGGTGTGTTGAGCCAAGTTGGAGCTGAACTCTACTAGACAGTGCGTGGAATTAAGTTTGATGACCCCTGCTTTGGATAAAGCATTTGCTAAATTGAGTCTTCTTTATTAAAGTAGCATAATGCTTCTGTGGACATCAGTGCATGCTACTAAGAGTAGTCAGTCTTCCAATAGAGTGCCTAAATGTGTGTGATGCAAAGTTTGTATACAGTGTAAAGTATCACTAAGTAAATGACTATTATAAACTTCTCTTTACAGGCAACGCTTCAGTCTACAACTAGAGGACGGACCAAGATTCAGCGGCGTCTTGAGAAGAAAAAGCAAGGTGACGGAACATTCAAGATTTCCGAAGATGGACGAAGGAGTGTTCGCTCACTCTCTGGTCTTCAGCTGGGCAATGACGTGATGTTCTTGAAGCAGGGAACGTACGTCGACCGACGCCAGCAGTCCAGCCCTCGGCTCAACATCCGTAACATGTTTTCTGGTAAACAGGACATCAGGCCATATGATGATAATGACGAGGTAGACACTGTTTCAAGGGCACTCAGTGATCCAGGTCTGTATGACGCTGCATACTCGGAAATAAGCACCGACTCGGGTAGAGACTCCTTGTTCAACCGTCCAGGACTTGGTACTATGGTATTCCGTCGGAATTATATGGCTGATGGGCTTTCCCGAATGGGACGGAATGAGGGGAGTGTGGCGGGGAGTGAACCAGTAGGACGGGTCCCGAATGTCCGCTTACGGGGGAGATTGCCTCTACGATCACCTAGTCTTGATGAAGTCAGCATCGCCAGCTCATTGAGTCTCCAAGAGAAGAATTTGCAGGTACAAACAAGAATCACCAGATACCAGACAAATTCTTCTGGTTCCTATTAATCCCTACAGCAACATACAGGGGTAGGCAACGTCGGTCCTGTAATGCTGCTGTCCTGCAGAGTTTAGCTCCAACCTTGAAAAAAACCCTCACCTGCCTATAGCCCAAGTGATCCTGAAGACTCTGATTAGCTTGTTCAGGTGTGATTGATTAGGGTTAGAGCTAAACTCTACAGGACAGTGGCAATGCAGGACCGACATTGTCTACCGCTGCTTTGAGTCATTAAGTCATCTGATTAGTTCAAAGTTAATGTTCCTAGAGGGCTACATTCTTAAAGTCTTCAGTTATAACTCTGCACCAACATGCCTGACTCTTGTTTTTAAGTAATCCGGAAGACCTTGAATAGCCCATTCAGGTGTGTTTGATTCAGGTTGGGGCTACACTGCCCTTCAGGAGAAGGGTTGGCTAACTGTGAACTAGATTCTTACTATTTCCTGTCTTCCAAAACATAAAGGATAGACAACTCTGATCTTGGAGTATGATACACCTGGCAACATTGAGAAATGCTGCCATCAGCAGGCAACCAGATGAGACACAGACTGATCTAAAATATCGAAATCTGTTACATATTCGCAATGGGATAGTCCCAGCCAATGTTGCTCAAAAGAAGTAGCGTGGCAAAATTGCTCTAAAAGTTGCCCTGTGCATCATCAGCCTTACTGTCCTGCTGCGTGAACTTGTTCCCTGATATAGCCAAAAAATGTTTTAGACAGGTGTGTCTGATTTGAGATAGAACTATGCAGGACAATATTGGTTCCCCTGGACTGTAGTTGCCTATTCACTGCACTGTTTTATATGTAAATGGTTGCTTAGCGTTTACTTGAGCATTTTGCTTTCAGAGTACCTCTGCAACCCTCCACCATCCTCCGGCCCACCTGTACATATTTGCCATGTGATGTTTTGTATGCTAAACAGTATGTCTTAAATATGCACAGCACTGTATGCATTGGCAGTAGCAAGTTCCTGCCCTGATTTGCAGCAGCAGCAATTATTTACAACTATTGCAATAACCAACAACAGCAGCATAGCAGATCTATTCTGCCAAGTTCAAATACGTTAACATTGTCATGTCCATTACCATGCTAATATCTCCTGAGAGTTGTCATGATACAATGTGCTTATCTAAATCAGTCAGTGTCAATCTGTTGATCTAATCAGTTTGAGAAGACACTACATCTGGAAAAGGGCTTTATGATAATTATGATGATTGTTCTTATGTGGCGGCATCATGTAGGAATTGCCATGGGAGGAAGGAGACCTGGGTTTGGAAGAGGAGGATGACGAGCTTCAGCCATCTTCAGCTCCTTTAGAAGTGTTTCTGGCATCTCAGGGACTGAGTGACTTCCTCTCCATCTTCCATCGAGAGCAGATGGACCTGGATGCACTGCTGTTGTGCTCTGAGCAGGACCTCATAAGCATCCACATCCCACTCGGACCTCGAAAAAAACTGCTTGATGCATGCAGCAGACGCAACAGTGTTCTGGAGGAAGCTGATGGCATGCAGGAGACTATGCTGTAGATTGTGCATGTTTGTCCAAAATCGAGTGTACATTCTCGTTGCCTGCATAAACATTGCAAACTAGTTGAACTGTATTCTCTTAAAGGATTACTCCACCCCAAAATGAAAATTTTGTCATTAATCACTGCCCCACATGTTGTTCCGAATCTGTAAAACCTTCATTCATGTTCAGAAACACAATTTAATATATTTTCGATGAAAACCAGGAGGCTTGTTAAGACTGTTCCATTGACTGCCAAACAATTGCCACTGTCAAGGTGCTCCATCTGCCATCAGTGATTCAACTGTAATATTATGAAGCTACAAGAATACTTTTTGTATGGAAAGAAAACAAAAATAACAGCTTTATTTCAAGGTTTAGATCTGTAATGTCACTGTAGCGTGATTTTGGACAGCATCCTGTGTAAGCGCATTACGTAAGCAGTTCTGTGTTAGACGCAATAGAAAGATACAATTTTTGTACAAATCAAAGAGTGAATACACGTACAAGACGTATCTTTCAATCGCATCACACTTTTCATCAAAAATATCTTAAATTGTGTTCTGAAGATGGACGACGCTTTTACGGGTTTGGAATGGCATGGGGGTCATTAATGCCAACATTTTAATTTCAGGGTGGAGTAACCCTTTACGTGTCTACAGTGGCAGCAACTCAACACGCCACAAAAAAAGTGCTTCTCATGCAAAGTGTATGTGAGATTTGACATGGACGAGTCTCCCATACATTTCTCCCCCGTATTACAAGACTACCAGTATTTCTATCATCTTGACTACCATCTTGGATGTATTTGTTTACTTTGAGCTCATTGCATTCTAAGATTGTTTTCTCTGTAAAAAAAAAAATATGGCCAAAACAATGTATTTGCTAATTAAGATAATTATGCTGCCCGCGGTCTAAAACCATTTAGCCACATCTACTGTATTAAGTCAACCTGGTTTACGAAATGTTCATCATCAGTCTTAAGGTACATTCACATTACAAAAAAATCAGTGACATGTTATAGGCAGGTTTTGTTTTTGTTATTCCAAAGAGAAAATAAGATATATATTTTTTTTTTGTTTTGCAAATTTCATGCAAAATACGGTAACACCTTAGATTAAGGAACACTAATAACTAGTTGCATGCATATTGGCTGTATGTTAGTACATATAAAGCACGTACTAATGCATGACCATATTCTAAATTGCTTAACCCAATCCAATACCTGTACAAAACTACTACAACAACAGTAACCATACTATTGATAAGCAACAAATTAGGAATTTATTGAGGGAAGATACTTAGTTAGTAGTGAATGTGTTCCCTGATCTACTATAGGGTAACTTGCTTTTTCTGTGTAGTGACTTTGCTTTGCTGATGCAGGCGATTGAATAATGTTAATAATAGCCAAACAATTTAATTAACCGCTCATTAATTTCGATTTTAATTTTTTCAATTTTAACTCGGTCTGGTCAATACCGGATTGACAAGTCCCACCCTACTTCCGATTTGAAATGTATGACGTTGTTGAAGAAAAACAGGTTGCACAGGGCAATTCATATTTTTTAAATGGTTCCTTTGTCTGTGTCTGGAGCAGAGCTGTTACGCGTGTTTATGCAAAAAAAAAAAAGTTCTACTCGGAAAATCAATTCTATATGCTCAAGATTTACCATCTCGAGGTTCATCATAGATGGAGTGGTTCCTGAAATGCTCTGGGAATACTGAATTTTATAGCTCAAATAGAGTAATTTTCGGTAATAATTAGCATTTTCAACTTCTCAATGAAGAAACAAATCCTGTTATGTACCATGATGAAGAATTAACATGGATACATAAAAACACACTTTATATGACTGTAATTTTAGGCATTTAAGAAGAATCTTTTGGATTAAAATGTCTGTATCGTATATTCAGGTCTCATCAAGCATTGTCTAATTTTTTGTGTTTAGTTGTACATATGAAGCTTTGGACGGCATCAATGTCCAGCCAAAAGACTTTTCAGTTATATAAAAAGTTATGTATGCAATTCAGAGTTCTCCTCTTTTGAATTCTGATGATTATGATGATCGTATGCTGTGCTAACTGACTCCAGCTGAGCGGTGGTTGGAGTTTGGGTGTGTGAAATACCTGATGTTTGTACAGTTTTATTGATGTAGGGTTCTGACTGCAGTCAAAGCCTCTCACTCGGTGGGTGAGCTGTTTGTTCTGGAGCTGTGTTCCTCCGCTCTCTGCTGATTTATGAGTGCGTGTGGCAGGTCTTAGAGGATGATATGCTGAAATCTGAAACTCTTGTTACTTTATCTGTTGATCCATCACACTCCACACAGTTCAGCTACACACGGCTAGCCCTTCTTACATGTACAGTATGTGTGTTCAGTACCTGTCTGGAAACAAGTTTAGTTACTTCTGTGTCTTTTACTGGCTCTTAGCTCAGATTGGTCCTCATGTAAATGTTTCGTTAAAAAGTACAGAGAAATGTATGACATAAAAGTAAAAATGTTCTTATGTAAATTGTAGAAAATAATCAACAAATCATTCATACAACCACTCCTGATTATATATAAGAAATGTGTTCTGCTTATCTTATTTTCTTTTGTAATATGTTTCATGAAGCGCAGGGTTTTGTTTTCCATTCTGTGTTCTTTTCTCTATTCTTTTGTGATCTTGCATGAAACTTTAAATATTTTCTTTACATTTTATGAATGCCCCTGACTATGTCAGGTCATATTCCACCCTGAAATCAAACTATTAGATTATATATACCTAAAATATGACCCAAGACTAATTTTCAGGGTAGCCAAAATGCCAATGTTTTCAGTGACAGATTGTGGGTAGTTGTTTTAAAATGTTGATGTTGAACTTATTTCTGACCTGAATTTGATGATTTTTTCTACATTCTGTGTACAGTATAGAATTAGAATCGCTAATATCCTTCCTCCTTTTTTTTTTTTTTTTTACTGCAAATGTTCTTGTCTTCTGCCAAAGAGACAGACTGAATACATGGGCGAGTCAGTACATATAGCCGTAGGAAGTGTGTGTGTTTGTGTTTGAGTGTGTGAGAAAGAGAGAGAGACAGAAAGTGTGTTATTTTTGTGATACAAGACGCCACATGGGACCGGCATGTGGACCAAAGGCATCATTGTAGGAACAGAAATAGATGAGAACTTACAGATTTTTGTGTAAATAACTACATAAATTGTTGCATGTTGCATTTTGTTAGTTAGTTTTGCATAAACATTTAATTTCATGAATTAAAAAAAAATTTGCAACTATATATTTTTCTGTGCAACCAAAAGAAATTGTCAAATATCTATGTAAAGTTTTCATTAAACCAAACTGTACTTACTTATTTAGGCTATTTGTTTATTTATGGTCTTATAAATGTTCAATTGATCTATTTTTGTGTGAAATTGTTCACCTAAATGAAAAATATTTTAAATGCAAATTATTTAAAAAAATGTGTAGTGTTTTTTTTATTGGTAAAATTCATAAGTTTTAGTGGCTTTGAAATTCATCCTATAGTTCTGTGTGTATGTGGTCCTAGTTAACCCTAGATGTCGACAAAATGTCCTCACAAAAGATGTCCTTGTGTTTAACATTTGTCCTTGTGGTGACATTTTGGTCCCCATGAGGAAACGAGTTTATAAATGATACAACAATTACATTTTTTTTTTTATTTTTTTTTATATATATATCTAAAAATGCTGAAATGTCCCTGTGATTGTAGGTTTAGGTGTGACGATGTACTGTAATATACCTTTTGTACAGTAGGCTATGGAGAGTCCCTATGGAGCGTGTGTGCGCTGTTCTTGTGATAGGAGATGACGCAGGACTTGCAGCACTGAGGACACTCCTGCCAAAGGCATCGCCGTGGGAACGAGAAAGACTCAGTGTGTTTGAGAGAGAGAGAGAGGGAGAGATCCGTTTCTAGCGCAGTCAGCACTAAAGTCCCTCACTGCCTTGTTTCGCGGAACGGGACAGAGAGTGTGTGCGTGAACCATGTGCCTCTGAGCCCCTGCGCTAGCATGCAGAACAACCCAGAGAAGAGGAGAGACACCGGCAGCCCGCGAGGAACCGCGTCCCGGGATGGAGAAGGTCACGGGGACGGATCGCAGGGGAAGCCGCCGGCGGACGCGGAGCGGGAGACGCTGATGATGGAGCTGACGCGCCTGGTGCAGAAGAGTGTGAGAGAGAGCAGCTGGTGGGAGAGGAGAGGGATAGACTGCAGCATCCTCACCGCAGCCTTCATCTGTTTACCGGCAGGTACACACACACTTTCACCACTTTTTATTATAGACACAAAGACTGTTTGGACACACTTCGGGAGAATCTCCAGTCAAGATGAACTCCTTATTTCGAGTACGTTATATAACTTGCATGAAAACTGAAAATGTGTTTGCGTGTATTTAATAGTAATTATTATTTTACTGATTTAAGATGAAGAGGGAAATTGCATTTGAATAATGATAATTTCACCAAGTCAAATGTAAATGTGTATTGCATGCATATGGCAAGGCAAATGACTTTGTTTTCTCAATGCAAAATATAATTTCCTTTTTTCCCCTCATTCATATCTAATTCATGGAGTGTGGGGAAGTAACTATTACAATTGAGAGCAAATGTGTATCCGTTGTTACTTTAGCCTGAAAATATCTGCATTTAGATTTAAGATCTCCTTCAGAGGGGGTTTTATCTTATGAGGGTTTTTTTTTTTCAACCTGTCATTGTGTTTCCGGTCTGTAATGATTGATGTGAAGGTGTAATGTCGATTAGTTTGGGATAATGAGCTTTAAAAAGTAATCGTTGTCTGGTTTAGTCATGCAGGGGTGTGACTGTGTGCCAGCCGGTTATTGGGTTAAACTTTGCTTTAACAATGACACAGAAACCAAGCCAAATGTTCTTAGACTTTCACCTCAGCTTCTTTATTTAGTAAGCTTTCCAGCTTTCAGACATGGGCGACCGTTAAAGGGATAGTGCAGGTAAAAAAGGAAAAGTCTTCATTTACTCCCTTGTTCTTTGTTTCTTTTGCTGAACCCAACAGAATAAAGACCAAACAGCTGATTTCAAATGTAAGGGAAAAGGGGAACCGGTAACTGTTTGGTTACCAGCTTCGGTCGAAATATCTTCTTTCAGGTTAAACAAAAGAAAGAAACTCGTAGAAGTTTGGAGGTTTGGAGTGAGTAAATGAGGACAGGATTTTCAATCTTGGGTGAACTATCCCTTTAATGTCCAAATTAGCGAGGCACTCCTGTGGCGGTGGTTGTCATGGTGACCGGTTCGATCCGGGTGCTTCCCTCCCATTGGGCAGATCCAGTTTCCAGCAGCACTGACTCGTCTTTCAGGGAGAAACCAACAGCGATGGGGGTCAAAACTGCTAAATTATGAGGAAAAAAACATCATTCAGTACTCATGAATTGCATGATACTTGGTTTTAACATGTTTACATAGAAATTTGTGATTATAGTACTATATTTGCGTGCTTAGGTTAAGCATACTTTTTATTGTGTCACGTGAGAGAAATTAAATGTAAAAAAAAAAAGGTTTAAAAGTGCAAGTTGTTTTACGTTTTTATAAACACATAATCCTTTCTGGATAACTAGCTGGTTGTGTACCTGCTCAAATATTGATTTTGGATCATTTTTAACCCCCCAAAAAAGTTTTAAGTTAAACATTTTAGAAGTTAAAGGAAGACTCCTGACTGAACGAGAGGAGCTGGGGATGGAGGAGGGTAAGTAGTTGTTGAGCAACGGAAAGCTGCTGACAAACTGAAGGATGTTTATACAGTATATGACTGTTGAGACAGGTATTAAATTTGGATCAGCTGAGATATTTACTGTTTGTCAATATGTTAAAGGTATAAAACAGATTTTAATGGCAGCATGCATTATTGAATTTACTGGTTTACAAATTTTCAAATTTTTCAAATGTGTTTTTTTTGGCAACCACAGCTGGCAAAAAGATTTGTTTTATGTTTGTCGCTGCAGTGATGTTGTTCTTGTGTCTGCAGGCTTCCTGTTGTTGGCTTCGTCTCAGCCGCTGTACTTCCTGTCAGGTATGCTGATAATGGGCGTGGCTCACGCTGTCATCACCGTTAAAGGCACACACCTGTCCAGTCACGGTGCGCTCAGCGAGTCTCCAGCCTGGGCCAACTTCTGGGCCGTCTTCTTCATCGAAGTGAGATTTGCTGCCGATGTGAAATTATTAAACGTTGTAAATATAGGAAAATCTATGGAAGCCTGTTTCCACCACTGAATAAAAAATTTAAAAAAGGTTATCTCACAAATCTGACTAATGCGTGATATAAACTCGCAATTGTGCATGAATCCAATTTTGAGCAGGAAAAAACACATACTCATAATTGCAACTTTATATCTAGCAATTCTGAAAAAAGTCTCAGTAACAGTTTTCAGAGAAACCGTGCTTCCACAGAAATCTATCATTATAAAAGTAGTAAAGTTATTTAGACATAATATATGAAGAAGCACGAAAACTACCATGATTTTCACCTTAATTCCCTGTATTTTGGGTAATTTGTACTCATGTTTTGAGGGAAGCTAATGCTCCGCAACATGAAAATCCAAAAGTATGGAAAGAATTTAGCTGATTAATTCTTCATGGATTAACTTCATGGATTAAGAGGATTTCATTTATAGTTTCCATCCTCTCAAGAATGTAAAAGGGTTATAATGTTGATCAAATTTCATGGAAACATACTGTACTCAAGTATATACAGTGGGCCTCAAAATTTGATAGTTCATATGCAATTTTTATTGCAATTTATAAATAATTACATCGCTTATATATTTTAAGTTTACTAGAATTTTACAATATTTACTGTTTAAAATGTTAAATGTTTTTTCAGTAAATCTGAAAATAAATACTTATTAGTATTTAAAATTGAATTTAATGATTTTAGTATAGCTATTGCAGTAAAACATTTACTAATTTACTAGTTTAATAAGCTTATTTAACTAAAAAAGTATTCTGTAATTTAAAATATTTAATTTATTGTTAAAGTCACTGCAGTTCAAAAAAGGAAAACATTCATGAAGTTACTTTTGCCAGACAGGAATATTATTACGCCAAACACACACACACACACACATATATCAAAAGTATATATTATGATTTAAATCATTAATGCACATTGGTGTTTTAAATTAATTTAAATAAGTTATTAAATCATCATATTAAATTAAAACCTTGCATGATTCGAGATGTTCCACAAAGAATCGTTTGGATCAATGACACTTATTTACTTACATTTGCCAGCTCGCTTAGAAAGGGTGCACAATTCTTCATTGTACGTCATCTTTTCTGTGTTTTCAATCCTTTAATGTCCAAAACTCTGTCTCTGCGGTCTCTCAGGTGTGCGGCTCGTTCTCGGCGAGAGCTGGCGTTCAGGCTCATGTGAAGATGCATCATGCTCACACTAATGTGATTGGTCTGGGAGACTCCAGCACCTGGAAAATCCCCTTCCTGCCTCGATCCATCTATCTGTTTATCGCTCCACTGAGCGTCCCCATCATCACGCCCATCGTCGCCATAGGTGAGCCTTTTCAGCCCTTGCAGACAGCTGTTTAATGTTTCATTTCACCATCAGCAGTGTTGTGAGTAACAGTGATTTTATTGTTGCACACACTTTTTGCTGAACTCACGGCATCCACCGAGTTCATTTAATATTGACATGTATTTACATTTGAGCTCTTCTGTGGCTGATGTTCTGTCGTGTGTTTCAGGTCAGCTGAAGGGTCAGTCTCCACTCCAGATCCTGCGCACCGTGCTGTGTGTGTGTCTGGGCTTCTTCTCCCAGTATTACCTGCTCAGGTGTGTGTCGGGTCTGTCATGCAGCTCCGCTCTGCTGGTCATGCTTCTGTGCAGAGCCATGTTCTCGCTGCCGTACATACACGTCAACATATTTCAGGTGAGATCAAATGCAAACAGCAAGCAGCATTTTTGATATATGACTATGGTATATTTTTATTTTTGGTGGTGCAACGATATTTGTGATTTGCATGATTTCTACAGTTGTTTGAGATACTGTACAACCAGAGCATCAATTATTTTTTATATAATCATTAATTAAGAAAATATAAAAAAGTATAGTTTTTTGCATGCTCCGAAAATAAATATATAGTCGTTTTGGCATGCTCAGAAAATGTATAAATTTAATTATTTATATCACCTCTCTGTAAAAAAAATTGTTATAAAATATAGCAAATATGAAAATATATTTGTTTTGCATGCTCAAAAATAACATTATTTACACCACTTTTCTTCAGAAAAAATAAAATACAGTGGGGGTTTTTTTTGTTGTTGTTTTTTTGCATGCTATATTTGTTTCACAGTACATGCTCAGAAAATATACATTTAATTATTTATACCACTTATTTTGTTTTAAAATACAGCAAATATGAAAATATATTTGTTTTGCATGCTCATTATTTACACCACTTCAGAAAAAATAAAATGCTGTGTTTTTTTGTTTTGTTTTCTGCATGCTATATTTGTTTCACAGTAGCCTACATGCTCAGAAAATATACATTTAGTTATTTATACCACCTATCTTCAGAAAATAATTTTAAAAGTATATAGTGGTTTTTGCAAGTTCCGAAAATAAAAAAAATTATTAATGCCACTTATTTAGTTATTTTTGCATGCTCAAATGAAATCTGTGCGCACTTGGAAAAGTATATCTTCAGAAAATAGTTGTTTTTGCATGCTAGTGGTATGCAGAAATGACATCTTCGTCTATAATCAAAGAAACAGTGGTGATAGTTAATGGATCACTCGCAACTAGTATTATTCTGTTCTTGAGCTTTATGCAGACAGCACACGACCCACTCACAACTGTACAGCAACTCTCCAGCGGTCTCTCTCGAGCTCATACGAGTAATCCAAGCTATTCAGCTGAAGTCTGCATCAATCCATCCCTGTCTTTGTGTGTCTCTCCATCCATTCCCGCGAGACCCGCTCAATACGGCTTTGTTCTCCTCTCTTGCTCGCCGAGGTTCACAAGGTTCATCTGCAGAAAAAAGTAAAGTGGGAACAATTCACGCATGATTTTCCCAGGCAGAGCAAAGGGAGAATGTACTTTTGTATTGTGCTGATCCTCTGAGGTATTTTTGCTGGGTTAAAGCTGAGACCCACAGCGATGCGTGAGATCTTTGTTTAGGAGTGAATGCTGTGCTGCTGGTGTGTTACAGTATGTATATGCTATTATCCTGTGTGTTTACATCAGTTTGATGTAGTTCAGGCCTCCTGTGGCGTCAATGGCATCTCTCGGGCCGCTGAACACATATCCTCCCACTGAAAGATCAAGCACACACTGAGCTAAAGGTTAAATCGCTTGAAGGCACCATGTTCTTCTCTGTTTCAGCACTTCATCCTTATAATGGAGTTGTTCCAGTTTTCTTTTTTGAGCTGGTTTCTGTGCCTCTGCTTTCGCAGCACATCGGCCTGCCAATGTTTTCTGCCACTAACCGGCCCAAACGCATCTACCAGATGACACACGGAGTCCTGAACCTTCCCAGAAACCCGCTGCTGGACTGGACCTTCGGTCATTCCCTCATCAACTGCCATGTGGAGCATCACCTCTTCCCATTCCTGTCTGACAACATGTGCCTGAAGGTGTGTGTTCAAAGCACAGCCCATAGACATGGAACTAACTTCAAATCCTTCCAAAAATTCAATTATAAAATAATGTAAACAATGCAAGATAATTAAATCATTTATTTCAAACTAACATTTAAATTATTACATTAAATAATTGTAAATATTCTTTTTTTATGTTATATTTAATTTTTTCCCTAAATGTTCATGTATATTGAAACAAATTTATTTATTAGAATTTATCATTGTAATTTAATTTAAATAATTTAATTTATTATGTTTTATAATACATCATTATCATAATTTATACTTGTATTAATTATGTATTCATTATATATGTATTATTTATATTATTATTTATTCACTTAATTAAAAAAAAAATATTACAAATAAACATTACATTATTCATAGTAAATTAAATTAACAAATAAAGTAACATTGTAAAAGTAAAAATTGATTAATATAAGCAGGATATTAAAATTGACTGTATTTAAATCAATTAAAAATGTAGCCTTAA
>JAUMHP010000062.1:17724123-17768773 GCA_032361065.1 Enteromius trimaculatus
GTGTGTGTGTGTGTGTGTGTGTGTGTGTGTGCTGAGGGAGGAAGTGCTCTAATGCAGGTGTGTTGACTAATAAATCAGGTGTGGACATGCTGGAGCAGCTGAGCTCATGAACAAACACAACTCCACCTCCTGAGAGCAGCACTAGAGCTGCTTTACTCCTGAATTGTGAAATATAGCAGCGTAGATCATTCAGAATCATTAGTGTTGTTCAGTATAAATGCATGCTGGGTGGGTTTTGCATCTGCATACGAACCGGAGTTGTTCGTTTTAAATGAGGTCGAAATGCAGCAATGTATCGAGTGTCCGCATTTCATCACTGCTCATTTGCATAAAAATTGTGTTCTACTTAAAGGGACAGCTCACCCAAAAAAGCCAATACTAATAACAGTCCAGCAGCTGGGAAATCTCCAGCCATGTGCACAAACATCTGCTGTTTAGAGAATATCTAAATAAAATCAAACAGGAAATAGCTGAAAATCTCCTGAACCTTAAAGAAGTTCACCCAAAAATGAAAATGTCATCATTTCCTCACCCTCGAGTACTTCCAAACCTGTATGAATCTCTTTGTTCTGCTGAACACAAAGGAAGATATGTTGAGGAAAGTTTGTGGCCAGGCTGTTTTGGTCACCATTGTCTCCCGTAGTATTTTTTTTAAGTTCTTCAATATATCTTCCTTTGTGTTCGGCAGAAGAGAGACTCGAGGGGTGAGAAAACGATGACAGAATTTGAATTTCTGGGTGATCTATGTCTTTCAGCCGTCTCCAGACCAGCAGGACGGCTTCTCAGAGCTTTATCTGATGAAGTTTACAGACACGCCGTTTCCGCAGACATTGTGTCATTCTTGTGCTCAAACATGATTTGTTTACAGTAATGCTCGACGTGTCTGAAAGCCTTTAGCTTATGGTGGAGCTGCGGACGGGACGCTTTGAGTCATACGCCAATCGATTCTGCTGCACTCAGATCCCTGACTCAGGAGGAACGTGTGGATTACTGGAAACACTGACACACACATAATGCACAACCTGTGTTCCCTCTAAATACAGCGTGTGTTCGTGTGTGGCCTGGTGTGGAGTAAAATTCATATTCATTACTGCTGCCTTCACACACACACACACACACACAGTTGTGACCTTGCTGTCCTGTCTCTCTCTCTCTCTCACACACACACACACACAGCTGTGGTCTGTCCTGCCACAAAGAAATATGACACCAGTCTCCATTCTGCAACTACAACAAAACCCTCCTGACGACAGTCGGACACAGATGAATAGGGCATGAGTGTGTGTGTGTTGTGGGAATTGGGGCCTAATACGTCACTCCTGCGTGATTTAAAGCTGCTGACAGTGGGAAAGCGTGCATGTGGGACTGACAGTGTTGGGGAGTGACTGACTAAACCCCAAAAATACACACTACACAGAATCTATAATGCATACTGAAATTTCAGCCTTTGTTTTTCGTTTGCAAGCGGTTTTCTGTGATGATCTAGGTATCTGACACAGAGGTGATGTTATCTAGCTGGATGACACAGATGAGGTTTTGTGAAATTTGCAGAAGTGACTTGCATCGAATGTATTTGTGATTTGAAAGTGCTGAAAACAATCTGTAATTATATGCCATTGTGTATTAATTAATGCGGTATAGGTGCATACTTTGCAGATTGCTGATTGTTTGTTTTTTAAGGGAAAATCTAAATAAATTACATTTTAAATGTTTACAATAAAATATTCCAATATTTCTGAGAGAGATGTGCAGTGACTACACTACTGTTAACAGGTTAAGTAATTTCTTATCTGTCAAGGATGCAATAAATTGACCAATAGTGACATTTATAACGTTACAAATGTCAAATAAATTCTGCTCTTCTGCAGGCGGTAACTAAGCCTTTTCTTTTGTCGTGGTGTTCTCTGTAGGGTAGAGAACGCCTGCACTAAACTGGTTCAGGCGGCTCAGATGCTGAAGGCCGACCCGTATTCTGTCCAAGCCAGAGATTATCTGATCGACGGCTCCCGCGGGATCCTGTCAGGAACCTCCGACCTGCTCCTGACATTCGATGAGGCCGAGGTCTGACGCATTACAAACCCTTCATGGCTTTATTCCTGCGGGGTGCATTGATATCAGACAGAGTGTTTGCTGTTTCCCTGCTCTCAGGTTCGTAAGATCATCCGTGTGTGTAAAGGGATTCTGGAGTATCTGACCGTGGCCGAGGTGGTGGAGTCCATGGAGGACCTGATCACCTACACCAAGAACCTGGGACCAGGTATTTTACTGTTAAAATACATTACAAACAATCATTATATGCAGTTATATGGAGCAGTGTTTGGACCAATAAGATTTCACTGTGGGCGGGGCTTCATACTGTGATGTAATACGAATATTCTTGATTATGTGGCTTATTAGGAGTTTTTTTGCCTAATGCATGTTATGTTGTTGTTTAGATTAAATTGTTATTTCCTGTTTGTTTGTTTGTAATCTGTTTCTTATTTGTGTAATTTGTGCATTATAGCTGTGTACTTTCCCTTTCCAGACTGTTACTTTTTGTCTTTTATAATTATTTTTTAAAATTATATATATATTTAAAAAAACATAAATAATAGTTACAATATTTACAACAAATGATAAATATTTGCTGTATTTTTTTTTTTTTATTATTGTTCAAATTATGATTTGTGAGTGGGGGGGATTTGTGAAGTGCATCTAGATTAATACTTTATTTTAGCAAAGAAAATAATAGTAAAAAATAAAAATGAATATTTAAAATAATTCTAGGAAATATAGATAAAATGTGCTGTATTTTATTATTATTGTTGTTGTTGTTTAAATAATGCGTTTTGTTGTTTGTTTGTTTTGGCTTTGTGAAGTGCATTATAGACTTTCCAGATTTATTTTTCCTTTTAGCAAAGAAAAGTTTTTTTAATAATATTTAAAATATTTGCAATAAAATCTGAAAATATTTCTAGGAAATACAAATATAAATACACTACAGTTAAAGTGTAAAGAAATGAATACTTTTAATATTCAAGGATGTTTTAAACTGATGAAAAAGTACAGCAAACACATTTATAATAGTACAAATCATATTTCATTTATGTTTAATGCTTCATCGTTTGTTTTGTCTGTGTTTTGCTTCTACAGTCCAGTTTCACTAGATCATCATTTCTTCTTCTGTTCACTTTTATTGTTTCTGGCTTTGTGAAGGGATCCTGAGTGGTGCTATTATTAGTTAGCATGCAACTTTGGTCAATCAGATCAAATCAGCTCATATCTGCCTGTATTTGCGTTCACAGGCATGACGAAGATGGCCAAGATGATAGACGAGCGGCAGCAGGAGTTAACTCATCAGGAGCACAGAGTCATGCTGGTCAACTCCATGAACACCGTCAAAGAGCTGCTGCCCGTTCTCATCTCAGGTCTGACCTGACAAATTCATTACAGAAGATTTCTGTTTGAAATAAATGCTATTCTTTTGAACATTTGGTTAATCTGTGAATACTTAAAAATGAAATGCATCGGTTTCCATTAAATATTGTGCAGTTTTCAGCACTGATAATAATTAGAAATGCTTCTCAAATTTCTGAAGGATCGTGCACTGAAGACTGGATTAATGATGCTGAAAATACTGCTTCGATCGCAGGAATCAATTGCATTTTATTAGATATTCACATAGAAAACAGCTATTTAAGATAGTAATAATATTTCATAATTTTCACAGTATTTTTTGAACGCAGAACTTATCTGTTGGTGTCTTGCGCAGGCATCAAGATCTTCGTAACGACCAAGACGTCTCAGGGTAAAGGTGTGGAGGAGGCCCTGAAGAACAGGAACTTCACGGTGGAGAAGATGAGCACAGAAATCAATGAAATCATCCGCGTTCTGCAGCTCACGTCCTGGGACGAGGACGCCTGGGCCAATAAGGTGTGTGAGGGGGCAAAGGTCACGGTGTCTACATGTGCATGCAGGAAGAAAACCCGCCTCGTGAAACGCTGTTTACTGTTCGCTCACACGCATGCACAGATCTGTGCGGCTATCATATTTATTACACACATTACTCATCATGCATGCATACGCCTTCGAGTGCTGAAAAATCAATTGCAAAAGTATTTCTAAAGCTATGTTTGAAGCTTGTGTGTTTGCAGATGCAGGTGTGTTTGTACCGTGCGTTGGTTTGTTGAGCTGGTTTCAGGTTTTCGGGCTGAGAATAGGCATGTGCAAAGTATAAGAAGGTTCATCAAGATCACTTTTGGACTGCAGATGCGTTGGAAATGAAGTTTGTTTGTAGCTTTCTGCTCACTTGTAAGAGTAAAGAGGATGTGGTTTAACAGTTTTGGGAATGAATTTGTCGTAGGAACGTTGTTTCTCTTATTACATGCATGGAAATACCAACTTATCACAGCTTCTGGAATCAGTATGAATGAGTTTCACAAAAACATTACCCCCCCAAAAAAATTATAAAAATCCTAAAACAGAATATATATCTTAAAGAAATGGAAGAATGTTTTCAAGCTGTCAAGATTTTAGGCATTGTGACAATAATCACCATGACAGGTATGCATATGACCATACTGTTATTTAAATTAAATTAATTACCATAATTAATGTGAACATTATAGTATTAAGGGTTTTATTTTGTAATGATAAATGTTTTTATGTAGTTTTTTTATGGTAGAGTGAATTTGTTAAATTAAAATAAAGGGTGGTTTATTTGTATTACACAAAATAGAAAGGAACAATAATGTAAAAAAATAGATTTTATGCATGAAACAATCAAAATTAAGCCTTTTCCCAAGTTTTGTTACAGTCATGTGGGGAAAAAAGAAAATAGTTTTAGTTTTAGTTTAGTATATATTCATTACATTACTGTTTACAGTAAAATCTATTTATTTAAATTAAAATAAAGGGTGATTTATTAGCATTCAAAATATTTAAGTATCATTTTTATTATTTAATATAATTATAAAAATATAAATGATGTCAATTCTAAAATCTGCTTATAATCTCTATTCTCTATTTTTTGTGAGATAAAGAAGACGTGAAGGTTAAAGCTTTAGTGAGAGCTAGGCTTGTGTTTGTGATTGCATCTGTCAGTGGTTCTTGTTAAATGTGTGCTCTGTCTCTCCTCTCTGGGTTTGTTTCGGTCCCGCTGTAGAAGGTAAGGATCTGTGTTCATGCATCTCTCTCTCGCTGTGCGCTCGGCATGATGGGATATGGAGCGATGGCTGCCGTCGCTCGTGTGTGATGCTAACAGAATGAAGCTGCTAACAGAGAGTTTTAGATGATTCAATTCAAGTTTATTTCCAAAGTGCTACGAATCACTGCAAAGCAGCTTGACAGATAAGTTTCTACTTCAGCTCATCAGTGGTGATTGTCAAGATCATTTCACATGTTTTGCTTTTCGTTTCATAATCGCCATCACTGAAATTAAAAACTTCCTGTTCCAGCATCAGCTCATCTAAAATAATAATAAAAAATAATGAGCATTTGGGAATGCATTGACTTATTAATAAGGTAGTTAATTTTGTAGGTGATAACCAGTGCAGTGGTTCAAACTGCTGTTTTTTACCAGTCACTTATTTCGGTGTATTTTCAGCGTCATTACTCACATGATCTTCAGAAATCATAATAATATACCGATTTACTGCTCAACTAACATTTCTGAATATGATGATGTTGGAAATAGTCGTGCTCCACAATATGTTTGTGAAAACTGATGCATTTTATTTTTCAGGATTCAAGTTTAAAAGAACAGCATTTATTTGAGTAGAAATCTTTAATTGTCAATTTTGATCATTTTAATGCATGCTTTCTGAATAAAAATATTGCTTAAAATATACTATTTATTAACAAATGATATATATTAGTATAAATTTAAATAATTATTAAAGTATATATGCCTGCGCAGCAGAAATGATAAATGTACTGACGTGATTGAACTATATTAGGCAAAAATATATCTGATGATTTAATGCTGGAGAAGGAAGCAGAGGTTTGTTGCTGGACTCACTGATGACTCTGTTTAATGTCCTGCTGTAATGTGTGTGTGTGTGTGTGTTTAATCTCGTGTGGCTCTGAATACTGTGTGTGTGTGTGTGTGTGTGAATGCTCATAACTACAAAATAACCATTTAAAACTAATATTGTCCGAATGACGTGTGAATAATCTAAACTAATCGGGTTCAGTCATTTCCTGTTTTCCTTCCTGTTAAAAAGCTGCTTGAACCAGGTCTCTCAGCCCACAGGCCCTCTAAAGATCAACGTGATGAGACCAGAACGCCACCGTAGATGTTTTGTTTGTTTGTTTTTTAAGCAGGGTGCAATCAGGAAATAAAACGAGCCTAGACACAGATAAAGAGTAGTGGAGGTTTGAGAAGAGCCTAAGACTGTGAGCGTGACACAGACGTGTTTGTGGCTTCGACGCTGAGTGTTAAACGGCTGATCTCAGAGGAAACTGATCAGAAGTGATGCTTCAACATATTACACCATCACCTTCAGTGTCTCCGAATAAATCACACTGAACGTTTGTGTTCAATTACACTTTAGCTTGTGTGTGTGTGTGTGTGTGTTTTTATCTCCCGTGATGACAAACTGTGTGAGTCAGCTTTAGAAACCATTAGCTGATGACTCCCTTAACCAAAAAAGGTCATACTACAAACTCTCTCTCTCTGTGTCTCTCTCTCGGTTTAGTTCACTTTCAGTGAATTCATTCCAGTTCCGTTTGCGTTTTATTAAAGGGGTCAAATAAACATCTATCTTAAGTAACAATTACTACACTTACACAGCAAGACAAAGATCATTTTATTTCCTTTTAATTAGTTTACAAATAATTAATTAAATTCAATAATAATAATTAAAATGAAATAAAAAATAATAAAATAAATAAATAAAATAAAATAATATTAATAAAATAAACGTATTATAAATATATATTATAAATATTAAATTTATTAATACAATTTCATTAGGAATGAGCATTTATTAACATTATAATGTATTTACATTCATTAAAATGTAATTATATAAATATTAATATAAATATTTGAAAATAACATTTTCAAAAATATTTGTAAGAATTTAAAACATTTTAAAATCAATCTCAGTCAAACTGCAGTTGGGTTTTTTTAATTATAGATATTTTATATATAAATATAAATGTAGTCCTTGTATTATAAAAGAGCTTTCAATGTAATTGTATTATAAATAATGCAATTTTAATGTTTAATTTTAATTATTCTGTTTTTTTAGTTATAGTTTTTTTTTGTTTTTTTTTCTTTCAACAATTTTCAAAAGTCATGTTTTTTCATTGTGCATTCCAGGAAATCGCAGTCACACAGCAGTTGGGTTGTTTTTTATAAACATAAACACAAATAAAACTCACTAAACACAAAAAACACATTGTTTTTGCAAATTAAATGGCAAAAAAAGGCATGTGTTCACAAATGAACTCTTTATTAATATTATTGTTTTTTTAATTGTATTTCTAGTATATTTTGAATTTATATGTAAATAATGTTGAGTTAAATCTATATAATTGTATAAAGTCACATGATAATGAACCAGGTATGGCAAATGATACAAACCCAGATAAGAATTAAACACGTCATCATATTTTGGTTATTTAAATACCGATTTGTTGCATGCAAATTCTAAATTATTGGATTTTCTGCGGACTTAGAAGTTTCATAAAAAATAATGTAATAATTATATGAATTTTTTAAAATCTAGTTTTTTATTAATTATTGAATTTATTATTTGTAATGTTATTATAATCTGTTTCACGTGTCAGTGGAAAATAATGGATTTGCGTATGAATGCAGACTGAGAAGTTCAGTGAGGTCGTATCTATTAATAAATCACACAGACAACTGAGAAAATAACTGCACACACACAGACATCATCCAGACGTCCTGATGTGAGATGTAATGTGTGTGTCCGTGTGCACATGGTTTGCAGGACACAGAGGCTATGAAGAGAGCACTGGCTCTGATCGACTCCAAAATGGCGCAGGCCAAGAACTGGCTCCGAGACCCTCACGCCCCGCCAGGTACTTCCAGGAGAAACGTCTGCTGAAATAATCAGAGCAGTACAAAGAGCATGAGAGTCCTGTTTACTGATGCTGTGCCGCTGCAGGTGACCCGGGCGAGCAGGCCATCCGTCAGATCCTGGACGAGGCGGGTAAAGTCAGCGAACTCTGCGCTGGGAAAGAGAGACGAGACATCATGGGAACGGCCAAAACGCTTGGACAACTTACTGAGCAGGTGTCCGAGCTGCGGGCCAGGTACTGAGCTCCAGATATTTCATTTCATTATTTATGTGTTTTTTTTGTATTTTATTTATTATTATAATTTATTTTACTGAAAACCAAGGTTAAAGTGTGTGTATGTGTGTGTTATCCATGTAGATCGATCACTGTTAGTGATAGGTCACCCAAACAAGCATTTACATCCGAGAAAACCTGACTCGATCACATCAGGTTTTCTTCCCGGTCGTCTGATTAAAAGCAGCTGTCTGATATTGCCCATAATCCTCTTAAATCCAATTTTCCATCTCTGCTGGGAAATTGCTGTGCTACTCATGTCTAAATCTAGACTTTTTAATTAAAAAGTAATATAAAAAAATGAAGTGATTGGAGCTTAAATATTTTTTGAAAATAAAAAAAATATTTTTTTTAAATAAAAATGTTATGAGAAGTTGTATTTGAAATATTTTTATATTCAGTATTATTTTATTTCTTTACAAAATAATATTAACATTTACAATTAAGGTTTTTTTTATTTATCAAAGATAATATTCAAAGTATTTGTTTTATTAATTTTATTTAAAAATAATGACAACAGTGGCTTCTGCATTGTTGATTAAATATCAGATAAAAAATATTTACCATTAAATTATTTACTAAACAATAGTAAAAGCATTTGCAAATATTTAAAAAAAAATGTAATTAATTAGGTTGAAGTACTTTTTCAAAGACAATATGTACATACTTATAAATATTTAATAAAATAATATGAAATATATAAAAATATTTGTATTGTAAATAATATTTAAAAAACTGTTCAAGTATGGTTTATAATTAATAAATTAAATATTTACAGAAATTAAAAATTGTCAAAGGTATTAAAAATATGAAATATAATTAATGTTTTTATTATTTAAACCATTTTTATAGTAAAATTGTTTAATATTCCTGCATATTTTATATTAACAATAAAAAAAATTCAAGTATATTACACATATTTGCTTATTAAATATTTTCAAAAATAATATAATATACACGTTTAAATATTTTTGTACATTATTGTCAAAATAATACAAAAATATTTACATTTAATATTTTATACAATTTGCATGCTGCAAGATGTAAATCAATTGAAATACATTTGGTCTTTAGTGTGTAGAAGCAAATAAATCAGTGACACACCACCAGAACTTCATCCACAGTCATCCGTTTGTGAAGTGTTTTCCGCTGTGTTTGATGTGCAGGGGTCAGGGAGCGAGTCCGGTGGCCATGCAGAAAGCCCAGCAGGTGTCTCAGGGCCTGGACGTCCTAACAGGGAAAGTGGAAAATGCAGCACGTAAACTGGAGGCCATGACCGGCTCCAAACAAGCCATTGCTAAGAGGATAGACGCTGCTCAGGTGAGCCGGCCTCAGTGCCTTCAGCCTCAGTGAATGCTTCAAGAATCCATTAAACACACGTCTAGACTGCTTTCCGATGCTGGATGATTATATTAAACCAATTTAAAGATTCTAATTTAGCAGTATTTGCTTCATTTGCATATTTCTAGTGTGTTTTTTGTGAGTGTGCTAGTGTTTTGTGAACGGCAGAACTGGCTGGCGGATCCTCACGGCGGTCCGGAGGGAGAGGAGAACATCAGAGCTCTTCTGGGAGAAGCCAGGAAGATTGCGGATCTCTGCGAGGATCCCAAGGAGCGAGAGGATATCCTGCGCAGCATGGGCGAGATCGCCGGCCTCACCGCCAAGCTCTCCGAACTCAAGAGAGCGTACGTATCTCTCAACATCTCCGCTTCTTGTCTGGAATCTTTGGAATATTAGCGTGTCTTTCCGTTCCTGCCCACGCAAGGAATCCCGCTTCTCATTGTTCCACAGTTTGGCGGTAGTTAAGCAACGGTTTTAACGATTGTGTGGGTATGATGTGTGTTTTTCTGCACTCGTTTCAGGGACTGTAGAGAGCTAGTGGACTTCATCTAGTTTGCTTGTTGATAAGTGACTCAAAAAAGCATCTGGCAAACTAATCATTAATCCTGTTTCAGCTTGGATATAGGCTCTTTTTCAGGCCGATTAAAATCAGCTGTGATGAACATTTATAATGAATGACATTACGTCGAAGCCCGCTGTTCTTGAAATTAAGACTAAATATTACGTTTAATAAAAAAGGAAAACGTATTATTAAATACTCTTTTTACAGTAGAATAAATTATTTAAAGTCATTTTAATTATTTATCTTAATATTGATATTATTATATTACATTTCAGAATTATTATTAATATTAACATTTATGTGTATATATATATATATATATATATATATATATGTATGTATGTATGTATTATAATTATTATTAATAGTAAATACTAATTGTTTATTTGACCAAATAAAGTAAATATATTACTATAGGAATGTTTCTTTAATTTGTATAATATTTTTGGAATAAGCTATTAAATCATTTTTTTTTATTTTGTTTTACAGCACAATAATATTATCATTGCAATCACACTGTATTTTTCATATATTAAATACTATTTTATTTTACATTTCAGAATTATTATTAATATTAACATTTATTTATTTAATTTTTATAAAATGTAAAAAAAAATACTGTATAAAAATATATATATTTATTATAATTATTATGAATAATAAATATTAATTGTTTATTTGACCATGCAGTAAATATATTACTATTGGAATGTTTCTTTAATTTGTATAATATTTTTGGAATAAGCTATTAAATAATTTTTTGTATTTTATTTTACAGCACAATAATATTATCATTGCAATCATAATGTATTTTATCATATTTTACATTTCATAATTTTAATCAAATAAAACATTAATATAATAATACTAATTGTTATTTTTGTTATTAATATTATAACACTTTTTTTTGTTATTATTAATATTATTCTTTTTTAAAAACTAATTTAATAATAATTATGAATATTTATGTGTATGGACATACAAATCTAGGATGGCTAAAAAAGATAAAAAGATTATGCCTCGTCCTGCTTGGGTGTGTCTTTAGTGGATCATGTAATATTACTTTCAATATTAAATTGGCTAATATTAGATCTAATTAGATTACTTCTACATGATCTAAATCACTGGGCTCAAACTCAATCCCTGGAGGGCCACAGTTCAGCTCTTAATCAAACACATCTGATCCAGACAATCAAGCTCTTCAGCATCACTAGAAACGTGGCCTGAACTGAGTTTGAGACCTTTCCGTCTGGTGTGTTTTCAGAGGTAAGGGCGACACCCCTGAGGCTCGAGCGCTAGCCAAGCAGATCGCCACAGCCCTGCAGAACCTCCAGTCCAAAACCAGCAAGGCGGTGGCCAACACTTGTCCGGCCAAAGCAGCTGTTCACCTGGAGGGGAAGATGGAACAGGCTCAGCGCTGGATTGACAACCCCTCGCTGGACGACAGCGGCGTCGGTCAGCACTCTCTCGGTGTCTCTCTCCCCCTCTCTCTCTCTCTCTCTCATTGCTGACCTCTTCACCTCTGTGTGTGTGTGTGTGCAGGTCAGGCTGCGATCCGCGGGCTGGTGGCTGAGGGCCGGCGTCTGGCCAATGCTCTTCCGGCGTCTCAGAGACACGATCTGCTGGGGAAGTGTGAGGAGGTGGAGCACCTGATGGGGCAGTTAGCCGAGCTGGCGGCCCGGGGCGAAGGAGACGGTCCTCAGGCCCGAGCCATCTCTCAGCAGCTGCAGGACACACTGAAGGTATAACTCCAGGTCATAATGAGTAGCAATAGCAGTTGTACACGTCACAATTATCCATTTGTCTTTGATGCCAAAAACTATTAGGATATCAAGTAAAGATCATGTTCCATAAATATATTTTGTAAATTTCCTACCAAAAATATATTTTAACCTAGTTTTTGATTTAGCAATGCATATTACTAAGAACTTTAACCCTCTGGGGTCTGAGGTGATTTTGGCGACCTTGAGCTGTTTGGACAAGAAACATTACTTACTCATTATAACGATCTGCTCCGTGGCTCAGCTTGCACGATGCATCTTTTATTCCTCTGCGCATTTTTTTCTTGCTCATCCTGGCATCGTAAAACATTTAGATTGTGTGAATGAAACTTCATATTGTTTCACTTGATTATACAATTATTCATTATAGTTTGGAAAAAGTCTAACTAGTGAAACCAGTACAGGTTAGTAACACAATAACAGCAGGCTGATGAGAGAAAAACTTACTCATGTAAATGATCTCTTCCTGGATCGAGCCGCGTGTCAAATGAATCCTGGCGGCGTTAGAATTGCTTTCTAGTCTGTGCACAGCCAGGATAGGCAATCTCCAGGTTTTAGGAGTCTAAACACACTCTAATTGGCTATTTGTGTTGGAACAGTGTTGGAAACACAACTTAACACTGATTTCTAGTTGTGTCCTCTTTTGGAAGCACAAACAAAGTAGTTTGACTTTCACAACGACACACAGCGTCTCCAGAACATGGCGCCCGCAGCAACACTACATACAGAATAATAGCTCCGCCTTCTTTCTTTGTGTAACATTTGGGCGGTGTTTAAACAGGTGGTGTGGACGAGACAGATCGTTTACTAAGAAGATCTGTTTTAGCAAATAGCCGTCAGCTTTGTTATATTTAATGACAGCAATCAGGAAAATGAGAGAAAAAAAAACAAGAACTGTAGTTAATATTCACAAATTACAATTTAGTAGTCTACTTCCAAAGTTATCTGTGGCTACTTTGCATCGGAGCATTGAAAGTGGTAGCCTATTTTGTAGACTAGGAAACATACATGAATGTGTGAAATAAAAATATTCTCATTATTAATATTCATCACAAGTACGTTTTTAATTAATAATTTTAAAACATCAACAGCTTATATTTTTGTCATGCGCAGACTTGTTTATTCGTTACCTGTGCTTTATTTTGACAGAGAATACTGTATTTCACTCCCATTATTAAGACCTAGCTAAAATAAGAAACTAATAAATTAAACCTGCCATGATTTAGCTAAAATATTGAAACTAATAAAAAGGCACGAATTAATAAAAACTCAAGTTCTCTCATTATAATCAACAAAATGCACATTATTATTTGTACAGTGTAACTTGACCTGTATTGTATCTTTACTATTTAATGCAAAGATATTATTAAAACAAGTTTATGAGAGTCATACATCTGTTTAATCTTGATCAAGAGCAAACTCTTGAATTATTTCCTGATTATGAAATAATTTAAAATTAGGGTGCCTTGCATCATAATAATAATAATTTATATAGTGCCTTTCCCAAGCTCAAGGATCTCTAAGCAGTTTATAGGCCATTTTCTCTAATTGTATAATTTTTTTGCACCTTCAGATTCCAGATTTTTAAGAAGTTGTATACAAACAATAAAATGGAAAGATTATTTTGGTTTTTAGTAATTTTATTACCTCCTCTTCAATTTTACTTTATTTCAGGTATTTTCCAAGGTGACATTTCTAATTACCAGTTTATATATATATATATATTATTTATATATATATATATATATATAAACTGGTAATTAGAATTTTTTATTTTTTAATATTTCATATTAAATAAATTCATATTTGTCATATTATTATAAATAATAATTATTCTGTAATTTATATTGATTTCTTATTTTATGTTATTATTCATGTTAACATTGTATTATTTCATATTAAATGTAGATTTTTATTTAGTTTATACCTTCTTGTAAAAATACTTGCAGAAAGTGGTTCCTTTAATCTACATGCAAACACAAAACTATCACTATTTATTTAAACAAATAAATGTGATTAAATGCATGCATGAAACAAATAAGTTCACACAAACCCTGGGTTATATTTCATGTCACACATGCACAATGATACAGTAAACAGCGCCACCTGCTGGGGAGGGAATCATAAAAGATATATACAGTACCTTTAATTGGACAGCAAGAAATGAATACTTTTATTCATCAAGGATTGATTAATTGAATCTAAGTGACAGTAAAAACATGTTTAATGTTACAAAAGATTTCTATTTCAGATAAATACTGTACTTTCTAAGTCCAAAAAATAATTCTATCAAGCTTTCCACAAAAATGAAATATTGGACAGCTCAACTCTTTTCAACACTGACAATAATCAGAAATGTTTCTCAAATCAGGATCTGACGCTAAAGACCGGAGTAATGATGCTGAAAGTTCAGCTTCAAACTGATTAGATAACATTTATTTGAAATATTTCATAATTTTACAGTGTTTTTGATCAAATAAATGCATTATTGCGAGCAGAAGAGACGTCCTTCAAAGCAAGCGTGTGTTTGTTGCAGGAGCTGAAGGGTAAGATGCAGGAGGCCATGACTCAGGAGGTGTCTGATATCTTTAGTGACACGACTACGCCTGTTAAACTGCTGGCCGTGGCAGCGACGGCTCCTCCAGACGCACACAACAGAGAGGAGGTACACACACACACACATGTTGGTTTTTGTGTTTTCATTAAATTGTATCTTTGAAGCAGATTTCTTAAGTTACAGCACTAATTGCTGCTCTTCATCAAGCCTCTGCTGTAATATCTGTCACAACTCAAATAAATGCACTGCTCATATTCATTCTCCTAATAAAGTAGCAGTGGCTGGGACAGATGTTACGTATCGGTTCTGCTTAAAAAGATGCAGTCTAATCCCGTTGAAGCTTACAGACCTGTGACAGCAAGTCTAGGATGAGCTTTGAAGAAACAAATGACCCAAGATCAAGTGAAGTCATCAACAATCAAATCTAGCTAACTGAGCTAAGAAGGCATCCCAGATCGTGTTCCTCTGTGATGGATTGTGTGTGTGTGTGTGTGTGTGTGATTAGGTGTTCGAGGAGCGGGCTGCAAACTTTGAGAATCACGCGGGTCGTCTGGGAGCCACGGCGGAGAAAGCGGCTGCAGTCGGCACGGCTAACAAGAGCACAGTGGAGGGAATCCAGGCGGCTGTCAAATCAGCCCGAGACCTGACGCCTCAGGTAACACACACCAGTCTCACACACCACTGAGCATGAGGCCAAACACAGGCTTTTAATCTGTTTTTATCTTCAGGTGGTCTCTGCAGCTCGGATCCTCCTGAAGAATCCTGGAAACCAGGCTGCTTACGAACACTTTGAGACCATGAAGAATCAGTGGATCGACAATGTCGAGAAAATGACAGGTGACAAACTTAAACTATGACATCAGCTCTATTTATAGGATCTTTCAATTTTTATTTATTTTATATTGTTTTATTTTTACTTATTGAATTTTAATTTTATATTTTTATCTTTTATCTATCACTTTATTTATATCATTTATTTTGTTTTTATTTTAAACTATTTTATTTTGCATATTTCTTTTAAAGTTTACTTAATATTCTTATTTTATTTTAAGTACAGACAGGATGCTATCTGTTGACCTGCATAATGTTTATTTTTACTTATTTAATTTTAATTTTATTTTTTTTCATTTATTGGTTTGCATTTTTAAAATTTATTTAATTTTTAAATATTGTATTTAATTAAATTTTATTTTCAGTAAACATCTTTTTATGTCAGGCAGGATCTCATGTATTTAGTTTTATGTTGTTTTATTTTTGTGTTTTTTTTTGTATATATTTAATTGAATTTATTGTCTGTAAGTATCAGAACGTTTGCCAGCAGTACTTGATCCACAACTGGTTATTTTACCCAGAAAACTAGCAAAGAACGATTAAAAAATTAGTTAAGTATTTGACAAAGATCAAAACAAATTAGAAAACTATAGTGTGGAAAAAATGCATTAAAAAATAGGCTGAAATCCCAATGTTTGTCTGGGTAGAGTAACAGACGCGACGGCATGTGAACAGAACTCTCTCTGTCTCTCTCAGGTCTGGTGGATGAAGCCATCGATACCAGGTCTCTGCTGGATGCATCAGAAGAAGCCATTAAGAAAGATCTGGACAAGTGTCAGGTAGCTATGGCCAATCACCAGCCTCAGATGCTGGTCGCTGGGGCAACCAGCATTGCCCGGCGAGCCAATCGGATCCTGCTGGTGGCGAAGCGAGAGGTGGAGAACTCTGAGGACCCCAAGTTCAGAGCGACGGTGAAAGCGGCGTCTGACGAGCTCAGCAGAACCATCTCACCGATGGTCATGGACGCCAAGGCCGTGGCAGCCAACATACAGGACCAAGGTGAGACACGCAGAAAGATGTTAACTGTTAAATATTGTGATTTATATATTAACATGATTATATAATTATTATTTTGTATTATTATTACTAAATAAAATATTAAATAAAATGTCTAATGCAAGTTTTTAAACTTTTAAAATAAAATAAATATAACTATAAAATTATCTGATGTTATTATTATTGTTATTATTATTTAATATTACACAAAAGAAGAAACATTCCTGTTATAATGTTTTATAGCTGTGCATTAGAGCATAAATATTATTGTACTATTTTATCCACTATAAAACTATTACTAAAGTAAAATATTAAACAAAATAAAAAAGTTTTTTTTTTTTATATTTCTCTGTAAAAAAAAATCGTATTAGAAAAAAATGATGCAATCTTTTTTTACAGTATAACTGTAAATTTAGTATACTGTTTATGGCTTTAATTTCTCTCAACATTTTTAATCATTAATCATTTTAATCAAAGAAGTTTGTTGTGTTTTCAAACATGTGGAGCAGAATTTACTGTAAACTGAGCAAATCAACAAAGTGAAACGCATAAGATATATTTATTTAATTCAATCACAGCCTTAGTAGAACCTATGATCATTGTCTTCTGGACAGGCCTTCAGAGGGGCTTCCTGGACTCGGGTTATAAGATCCTGGGTGCCGTGGCTAAAGTCCGAGAAGTGTTCCAGCCGCAGGAGCCGGACTTCCCTCCTCCACCTCCAGACCTGGAGAGCCTGCAGGTCAGATTGAATGGTTTTACCGCGCCAGCAAAAAGAAAAGCCTATAACATGCTTTGGTTAAAATGTCTGAGTGATAGTGTAAAACAACACTCTTTACCCTGCTCTGTTCATAGGCAGGCTGTTTTGATGCATGTCCCTTTAAATGCTAATGAGCTCTGCTGAGCCCGCCCCTCTCTTGACATGATCAACACGCTCAAAACAGATTTGTATCCTCTTTAAACCCTAATCCTGCTTGTCATTCAGATCAGCGACACCGCCGCTCCTCCCAAGCCGCCGCTGCCGGAGGGTGAGATGCCTCCTCCCAGACCTCCGCCGCCCGAGGAGAAGGACGAGGAGTTCCCGGAGCAGCAGGTCGGAGAGATGGTCAGCGAGCCCATGATGGTGGCCGCCCGGCAGCTGCACGACGAGGCCCGCAAGTGGTCCAGCAAGGTGATTCTGCTCGGGTTCCCCCATCGGGCTTGCGTTGGCGAGCAGGACACTAAACGATGGTTTCTTGCAGGGTAATGACATCATCGGAGCGGCCAAGCGCATGGCTCTGTTGATGGCCGAGATGTCTCGACTGGTCCGCGGCGGCAGCGGGAATAAGAGAGCGCTCATCCAGTGCGCCAAAGACATCGCCAAAGCCTCAGATGAGGTCACGCTCCTCGCCAAAGAGGTCGCCAAACAGTGCACAGACAAACGCATACGAACCAACTTACTGCAGGTGAGAAGAGCATAACAGCTGATGTGTCTCAGCGTTTGACATTTATTGCATTATATTTATTTATATTAATATATGTATATACACTGCTCAAAAAAATAAAGGGAACACTAAAATAACTCTTCCTAGATCTGAATGAATGAAATATTCTTATTAAATACAGATTTGTACTATTAAAATATTAAAATTTATATTATTAATTATATTATTGTTATTGTTTTTATGATGATTATTACTAAAAACAAATAACAAATTGATATTACTATTGTAATATTTCCCAGTAAAAAAAAACAAAAAAAAAAAAAAACAGAAAAATAGTATATAATAAATAATATTAATTTTTACAGAACAATTGTCTTAATTTTCTCAATTTCTTCATTTACGAACATTAAACCATCTAGGTGACTCTCTTTTATTCCCCAAAAGATTGTTCACAGAGTCATTTAGTGTTGCTTTCAACAAGATTCAGAATCAAACTCCTTGTTCGGTCTCAAAACAAGGATTCATTGGGTGAAGCAGATGCATTTACTCGATAGGTCCAACCAATGATAGTCTGTGAAGAAGCATGTGTTCGGATTTTCTTGTTCATTTCGTGCTTTTTAGTGAACTAAATGCTTGAAAATGAATGAGAACGCTGAACAGGTAAAGTGGACCAGGGACTGTGCAGTGAATGCAAATCACCAGCCATTCTGAAGGAGGTTTTCTCTCTGTCTCTCTGCAGGTGTGTGAGAGGATTCCCACCATCAGCACTCAGCTGAAGATCCTCTCCACGGTCAAGGCCACAATGTTGGGTCGCACCAACATCAGCGAGGAGGAGTCCGAGCAGGTCAGATCTCGCTTCCGGTCCCTTCTAAACCCCGTTTTTAGATGAACCCGGTCTAAATGTGCGCTGGTTCTCTCACAGGCCACAGAGATGCTGGTCCATAACGCTCAGAACTTGATGCAGTCGGTGAAGGAGACGGTGAGAGAAGCCGAGGCCGCCTCCATCAAGATCCGCACGGATGCTGGCTTCACCCTGCGCTGGGTCCGCAAGACGCCCTGGTACCAGTGAGACAGGAGCCGGCACAATTTCCCAGCATGCACTGGGGGAAGCATCGCAGTCCAGGTCCTAAATGTCAGCACAGATGTGTCGTCCACAGCCGGACTCAACTATTCCATCAAACTATTGTTCTTGAATGTCGATGAGTGTAAAAGAAGGGATGTAAACTTGCTCAATGCCTTTTTCAAACATTCTTTAATTTTTGTTTTTTCAGAAAGATCATATCTTCAGCTTCTTCTTTTTTTTTACTGAAACTGTTTATATATATCTCTTTGAATGTATTACCAAATGTCACAAGCTATTTTTTTTTAAACAAAATGCATGCACAGATTTTGGATTATAACATTCTAGTAATGTGCTTTTTGATGCAAAGTGTTCATCGTGCTTCGAAGCGGTGTGGATTTGTTCAAGTTTTTATTCAGGGACGACGCTGCAAACTCAAAGTACTGAAATGAAGAGAGAATCGAACCTGTGACCTGGTGCTTCCTGTAATCTCTGCCAAACCAGTCCGTTTGCATTCTATAACACACACACACACACACACTGCTGTCCCCGTATTTCCACTAAGACATCACTGTGCTCCATACACTACTACGAAAAGCACACACATAGATCTATATGAGTGAGAATCTGCTCTTTGCTTATATTTGCCTTTTTCTATCGCTGAGGAGACGAGCAGTTTAATGTAAATAATGTGTTAAAGACAGCCTGTAAGACCTAACGTGCCTTGTCATAATAAAAGAACTAATTATCAGCTCAATCACGTCTGACTCTGTTGGCTTTTTTAAATGGTCAATGAACATGAACTGAGACTGACTTTCTAAATATAAAGCTGTTTATTCAGCATTCATGTTCATCTTATTTCTGTTTTCCATTTATGAAAATGTTTGCCACAGTTATAACAGTAAAGATCAAATTCAATATTACATCCCGTTAAAGTTTAAAAAGTGATTAAAAAAAGACATGACTAAGGAGAAATTAGATTTTTTTACATCTATATATTTTTATTAAAAATATATTTTTTAATTAAATATTAGTCATTTATTTAGTTTATTTTTGAAGTGAAATATTTACACTACACAAACTCTTACAGACTATTTTTGTTCATATTGGGCTCTTTTTACTATTATGTTTTTTTTTTCTCAACATGTAACAAAGTCTAAAGATGCTGGATATCGAGTAAAAAATGCATATTAATTAAATCTAAATAAAATCTCTCTAGTCTCTATTGTACACAAAATGTATTTATGCTTATTAGAAAAACACCTTGATAGTTTCTACACTTTTCTTTAATTAATTTATATTAGGATATTAAATTAAACTCATAAATAATCTAAATAACCTCCAGAGTTGCATGACAGAAAGTATTTTGCAAAGTTTTATCCCAAAAATAGAAAGCATCCGCCCACCTGGACTTATTTTAATGCATTATTTAAAAAATATATTACTATAAAACCAGTATTAAGGTGTTGGTGAGTTTAGCAACTTTGGCATTTAAATGTAAAAGCAGGCAGAAATAATTTCACAGGCAGGCAAGATGATTTCTATGGGATTAAGAAACGCACAGCAGCTAAGCGCTATAAAGCTGTGTGAGTCTGATCTGAGATCAGCTCGTGTTCTGTCAGTCTGACCACAGGAAGATGTCGGTGCTTGACTGTGCTGCTGCAAACAAAAACACGCAGAACAAGAAGACACTGAGGTAAAAACACACTGATCTATCTGATGCTCGGTCTCGCGATGCGGATCTCGTGTCGTGTCGAGGTTAGTTAGTTCAGGGAGGAGATGTTTTTGAATGCTTTCGTGATCACTGCTCGTGCATCAAACACATTTATTAGTATTACATCATGACTAAAACACCGACATGCATTGGTTTATGATTAGATATGCAGAAAGGACTCGGATGGATGTGTGTTTTGATGGTTGCACTCGTTGCTGCTGCGCGGCTGCTTTTTGAACAAAATGTACCAGCGTCATCCGTTCCTGAGCTCGTGCATCATGTGTTTGATAGCCTATCAGAACTCCAGTGCATGCGTGTTTACATGTGTGTGCACGAGAGACACTGCGCGCGATTATTGATTACTGACTTTAGTGGCTCGATCCTGTCACGCGCAAACACAAAGTTATGATAGTAGCATTTCAGTCAGACCATAAAAACACACGTGGGCTTGTCAGCCAACCAGAATGATAGATCTATCCATCCACCCATGCATGTGACACAATCTGGAGGGGTTAGGGCTTCCGGGTTGCAGGAGCTTGTCGCACGCGCTCCCACACGGCGTGCAGCAGAAACACTGTTACTACACGCAGTCAAAGTGTGTGTGTGAGAGAGTGTGTGATCATGCCTACCGTCAGGTAAGACTTCACTAATGCACTGCCAATATTTATCCCAGTCTCTGTTTCTGTGCTTGTCTGCTTCCGGTTTGGGGATTGTGTTGTAATATGATGCAATGCGCTTTTTTTTCCTCATTTATGACATCTTAAGTAATTCTCTTATTCAGCTTACAACGTATGGTATAGTTTTTTTATTTTTTATTTCCTATTTATATTCTGTATAAAAATGCTAAAAAGGTTCTTCAGGAATTATGTGATTTCTGTAAAACTGAATTAAAAAAAGTCAAGATATCATTAAATTATATAATGCATGGCCTTAAGTAAACAAAGGCTTATTTTTCACAAGATTTAAAAATATGAATATTTGAAAGCTATTTATTAAGGTTGTTGGGAGGTTTTGAGAATGATATAACAGGAAGGACAACTTCTGCTAATGCTCCTCAATTCTTCTGGTGTCTGGTGGCTCATGTGTCTGTGTTTATTAGATTGATTGATTTAGTCATGCATGTACACGTTTTTTTGTTTTTTAGTTCCTCAATACGTTTATGCTTGTCCATGCTGTATCCTCAGCTCTGTGATTGTAATGGAGAACTTGTTTAGTTTAAGATTTGTACTCCTGTCCTGTGCATAGTTTAGTGTGTGTGTGTGTGTAAAGCGTTTAGTCAGCACTATAACATGTGCTCTGCTGTAAATACATTACATTTAAACCCATTAAACACACGCTATATGTTAAAATATTCAAGGTGCATGAATTTTTCACAATGTTAATTCAGATTCAGAATCTTAACCTCTAGTACATGTGGAGTTGACGTTATACACAACTGGTTTGGTGGATATTTGTCAGGATAAAATTAGACTTTCGACTTCATTCAAAGAGTGAAATTGACCAGAAAGCCTTCCTGAAGCTCAAACGGTACATTATGGCGCTAGCAACACCAAGTTCATGGGTTTTATTCCCAACTAATCAAATTTATATCCTGAATTTGCCAGATGCAATGTAATGCATCTGACAAATGCCTATAAATCATAAAAGTTAGAAAGTGGTTCTGCAGGGGTTTACAACCAGCAACCTTCTACAATGTCAATTTCACAGTATGGAAAAGAGCAGTAATTCTGGTCTATTTGGCTCCTTTGCTAATAAACGCACTGCATTCCAAGGCTTCAAGTCTCAAAGGCAGGGTCATGGAAACCCGATCGTGTGACCTCCACCTGTTACTGTCTCAGAATGGAGTAGTTCGCTCAGGAATCTGCTCATATTTTGTGTCGTTCTGAACACTTGAAATATTTACCAGGAAACAAAAAGGAGACGATTAGCAGAATGGTCATGTTGTTCTTATGCATAAAGTTAAAGTAAATGATGATGAAACTCCTATATATTTAAAAACAAAATGCAATATTAAATTGTAGAATAAAAAAGTGCATGTACTGATGAGTTGGGTGGCAATTTTATTAAAATAAATGCATAAATGCATAAATAATGCATATGTAGATTTGGAATGGGAGGGAGTAAATCCTGGAGTTTATTTATATAGAACAATTAATATGCAATAGTAATTCACATGTCAAATGATCAATCGCAATTAATCGCATCCAAAATATAACATGTTGTTTTACATATTATATATATTCATATTATTCTATTTATAAATGTATATACATGTAAATATTGTCTAAATATACACTGTACTGTATGTGTGTATATTAAAATGTGCATAATAAATAAACGGTACACACACACACACGTAAACATCTTTTATTTTGAATGCGATAAATGACACTACATAAAAGTTAATAGAATATCAGTGCGTTATTGTTGCAGACTGGTTTATTGTGATCGGTGTCGTGTGTTTTCAGTCAGAATGCTCTGTTCGGGATGGGGAACCCGCTGCTGGACATCTCTGCCGTGGTGGATAAGGACTTTCTTGATAAGTGAGTGTTGTGTGTGACCGCAGACAGAGTGTGTGTGGCGTGTTCTCCGACACGCTTGAGTGATCCCACACGCTCATAACCTCCAGCTCTGTTAGCGTGATTGTTCATAACTAACCGATTGGATGTATTTGTGCACAGGTATGGCTTGAAGCCCAATGATCAGATCCTGGCAGAGGAGAAACACAAAGCTCTGTGAGTGCCGTCGGCATGCAGTACTGTCTATTTTTATATATGGCCAGCAAAATGAGAGAGAGTGTGTGTGTGTGTGTGTGTATAATTGTGGAGAGAGAAACAAAATCACCAAGCCTGCATTTATACAATCAAAAATGATTGTAAAATATTACAATTTAATAGAACTATTTTGAGTGTATTTTGAGTCGTTTATTTCTGTGATCAAAGCTACATTTTCAGCATCATCTATGCAGGCTTCAATATGCAACGTCTGACTGGTATTGTATCGTAGATATTTTAATGTTATGTGTTCTGTAGAGTGGAGACAAATGGCACAAACAGCATAAATTCAGGAGATAATCTGTGATGAAATAAGAGTTAGAAGCTAGAAATAAAAGTAATTTTCTTTCTCTTGTTCATGCAGCAGTCGTTCCACAAATATGGCTGCATAAAATATATCGGTGACAATATACACAATATAAAAAGCAGTGGCCTGCAGATAGTAGCACAGTAACTACATGAATCAAATCTGATCTCATACACGTTCGTGCGTGCGTGTGTGTGTGTGTGTGCGTGTGTGGTTCTCGCTGCAGGTTTGATGAGATTGTGAACAAGAGTAAAGTGGAGTATCACGCTGGAGGATCAACACAGAACTCTGTCAAAATCGCTCAGGTACATCTAGAAATCTGTTTTCTGTTTCTGTTGTCGTTTAAACCAGCGTAGTGATGTGTGTTAATGTCTTCTGTCTCAGTGGATGATCGAGGAGCCGCACAAGGTGGCCACGTTCTTTGGCTGTATAGGCACGGATCACTTCGGAGAGATTCTGAAGCAGAAAGCGGCTGAAGCTCATGTCGATGCTCATTATTATGAACAGAATCAAGAACCGACAGGAACGTGTGCGGCCTGCATTACCGGAGACAACCGGTCAGCCTCTTCTGCTCATCAAGGCTTTATAAAAAATACAGAAAAATTGTGAAATATTATTAGAATTTGAAGATTGTTTTCTGTGTGAATGTTATTCCTGTGATCAAAGCTGTATTACTGCAGTCTTCAGTGTCACATGGTCTTCACAAATCAGTTTTATACGGTGATTAACATTGACAACAGTTATGCTGCCCGATATTTGTATTTATCAGGATGCTTCACAAAAACATCATAAATGTCTTTGTCACTTTTGATCATTTTAATGCGCGTTTGCCGAATAAAATGTATTTATTACGAATAAATACATTTTGAATGGTAGAAAAAGTTGATCCAATTTTTTTTTTTATTACGATTTATACTAACAAAAAAACATGTTAAATAAAACATCAAACAATTGTAATATATCCAGAGAAATTTAAATATAATAATTTCATTTAAAAAAGTGTCTAATGAAATTAAGCATCAAAACAATGTAACTGTAACTATAGTAACTGCTTAATACTCCAGTAATATTTCAATATCAACTAAGCTAGATGGCCGATACCAATAACATTGCATTATTAGTTTTATCTTGACTCCAGTGATAAACATTATTAAGTTCATCTGTGCACTGATGCAGTGTCCCCTACTGCCTTCAAACATGGATTTATACTCTTTATATTACATTCTGATATGAAACGCAGTGTTACTTTCTGCTTTTGCAGGCCCTCACATGAGCCTGCTTGACTGTTATTGTGTGTTTGCAGGTCTCTGGTTGCAAACCTAGCAGCTGCAAACTGTTACAATAAAGAGAAACATCTGGATGTTGATAGCAACTGGAGTCTGGTGGAGAAAGCCAGAGTTTACTACATCGCAGTAAGTGCTTCGCAATGACCATCATGTGTTTTTATGTGGAGAATAGAGAGATTTATGAGCAGCTAGAAACCTGGCGATGTTAAAATGACCTATCAGTAAGTATTAATGTCTGTCCTGCAGGGGTTTTTCCTGACCGTGTCTCCAGACTCCATCCTCAAAGTGGCCAAACATGCATCTGACAACAACAAGATCTTCGGCCTGAACCTCTCGGCTCCCTTCATCAGCCAGTTCTTCAAAGAGCCGTTGATGAAGGTCATGCCGTACGTTGACATCATCTTCGGAAATGAGACGGTGAGTCTTCGGATCGTGCTCCTCATTGGTTGTTAAGTGCAGTATCAGTATATACGTGAGAGAAGATTTACAGAGACATATTGATCATTTAGGGGCCTGTTTTGCTTGTAAAATATGATAAAGTAGACTAGACTGGATTGTTTTCTTTATCTGTTAATGATCTCATTATCTTCACTGATGATCGCTTGATATTTGCTTTACAGGAAGCTGCAACGTTTGCAAAAGAGCAAGGCTTTGAGGTGAGGTGAATGATTTTTTTTTTTTCTTGCGCGCTGAACACAAAAGAAAAATGTACATTTTTATAACCGCTCCAGTAATATGCTCTCAGAACTGTGTAATCACCTTCTTGCTTCGACGCTCGTGTTCCTGCAGACAGAAGACATCGCTGAGATCGCAAGGAGGGTTCAGTCTCTGCCCAAAGTCAATAAGAACCGGCAGAGGATTGTGGTCTTCACTCAGGGCAGAGAAGACACTGTGGCCACTGTGGGTACGTCCATCAGACAACATCTGGATGGGTTCAGATGATCCGTTGTGTTTCCTTATTTGTTTTTGTTCTGTCTTCTTTCAGGCGATAAAGTGAAAATGTTTCCTGTTCTAGACATCGACCAGAATGATATCGTCGACACTAATGGTGCTGGTGATGCTTTTGTGGGAGGTAAATAACTGGTCAATCGTTTTAGGCAGTTTTTCTGTAGTTGATGTTTTTGAGTTATTCGTACAGCTATATATTAGATTTTTAGAAGTTGCAAATAGATTATTGGAATACGTTTTACAATAAATTACTCTTTTGGTTTTTATACTTTAAATTGTCATTCATATTCATTCAATATTTTCAGTTTCTGAATGAATATTATTAACAGACAGTAAATTCTACTAAATGCATACAGTATACATACATGTATTAAGTCTTTTTGAGTACCTTTTTTGAGATGATGCATACAGGGTTCTGATACGATGCACCACTGTGTTTCATAAAAAAAAAATTGGCCAACATGAGATTACTGGGTATCGTTTAGCCCTGCACGCTTCTCCATCTCCAAAGAGACAAATGTTTTGATTTTTGGCCAAATTGTTCAGGGCTGCGTTCTCCGAAACCACCTTAACGCTACGTCATTCTTAAGTTGTACCTTATCGCTAACGCCTGTTTTCCGAATACCTTCCGAAGTCATTCGTTCGTAAGGTTGGTCTGGAGCGCTCTTAGCTATAACTTATCGCTGCTGACGTGACCACCAATACGCGAAAAGTGTATAAACCATCTATTTAATGATATGAATAAAAAAAAAAAAACACTCAATAAGTTGCATTCTGTTTTATAATGCACTTCAATCAAGGTCGAAGCTATACTGCTGGTGGGTCGGCATACGTTGTGGAGAACATTAACACACTTACGCACCTGAGGGTGTGGGATTGTGGACTTGCTGAATTATAAACACATGTATTTATTTCTGCATGTTCATATTTAAATGAGCCCCGATAAATGCAGTTTGTACTATTTCTTTACAACGCAATGTAAAAAAAGAACATTGTTTTCCAAATACTTTTCCTATACCGCTGTGAAGGAAAGAGCGCACAATCGATCATCGAGGCATCGATATCAACGCACCTGCTAAGGTCGCACTTAAAAAGGTGAACCTTAAGCACCATCCTAAGGTATTGTTCGGCGAACATGTGTATGAAAGGTATAACTGTAGTTAAGGTGTAGCTTTTAAGTCTTCGTAGCGCGCTAAGAGACAATGCCATCGGAGAACGCAGCCCAGATATTTAAAGCAAAAATAGCCTTTTTCATAGCTCCAGACCAGCAGGTGGTGCTGTGCAAAAGCTGTGCAGGAAGTCTGTAGTCATAGTGTGAGGACACCCTCCAGAGCTGCGTCCGAAATCGCATACTGCTTAAGTAGGTACTACATTTAAAATGGAACGTACTACCCAAAAATTAAAAAGTACTTTCTGTATAGTATGAATGTGGGTAGTATGAATGGAATTCGGATGTACTACATCCGCCATATCGATGTTGTCACGTGTCAAGCATCGTCACAACAATTGAAACTTTCAGTCATTGTGTTAAACAAGTGTAATTTAATCGCAGTTTTTTCCTGAGGTACTTACACTTGAAATGAGCTTTCCTCCATTTTTGGCACCTCCTCTCCCCGAGCTTCATGGGATGAGAAAGTGTCCATGGCTGCCAACTATAGAATTCGGTCGGAAGCAGTAGGTCATCCGGGTACTTCTCGCCTACTAAATTTTGAATACTATGAATTCTGACACACTACTTGGACAGTAGATGGTGCTTGAGAGCTAAATTTGCTGAGATTAATGAATAGACTATCCTCTATCCTTCTGCCAAATTTGAAAACGTTATACAATATGGTTGTATGAGCTGCTGTAGAATTAGGGTCAGGATGCTGTACAGTAGATAGCATTAACTATATATGAGTTTGTTGTTTCCTGCAGGATTCCTGTCAGAGTTGGTTCAGGAGAAGCCGCTGAAAGAGTGTATCCGTGCCGGACACTACGCCGCTAATGTCATCATTCGGCGAGTCGGCTGCACTTTCCCTGAGAAACCCGACTTCAATTAACTCCCTCACATATTTCCCAATACGCAATCTGTCTGTATAAATTTTTCCTAGTTGTTTTGAAATTCCAGCAACACAACCTGCGTGCCTCTGCATTCGTTTACACACGTTTCCTGTCAACACGGGCATTTATCAGGATTGCAACGACCACATATGTACGCTCCGATAAATTTGTGTTGAAGTATGGTTTGTCTTTGATCTGTTTTTATGCTACATTGCAAGAACAACATTTCTATATTTAATCTATTAAAGATCTATGATATCATTTTAAAGTAAGTGCATTTATATTTCTCAAATAGTAGTAAATTAAAGTAATCAAATTATAAAATAGGACTTATGCTTAGCAAGTCGATTTCTTTCAGGTATATTACTGTTACTTCGAAATACCAAATTGTATCTTAAACGCACAAGTCTTTAAATACGCATAAGCTGTATCTGATGTGGGAAATACTGTCCACTTGTTCTTTCTGCTCGTGGAATAACTGACCAGTTTAATAAAAACTTTTTAATTGTTCCAAAGTTGTACACGTCTTTTTTTTTAAAATTACTTCAGTGTTGTTTTAGTATATTTTTATATTTAGTTTTCATTTTAGTTAAAAATGGTCATTATGTTTTTGTTGATTTAATTTAGTTATTACATTAAGTTTAACTTCATGTACTGTGTGTGGTAAAATAACAAACTTAAACACGTGCATATATATATATATATATATATATGTATATATGTATGTTAATATATATGTAAAAAAAAAAAACATCCATAATATATAGTTTTTATGTAAAAAAAAAAATTATTAACTTCATTGCATAAATGTAAAAAAAAATGTATGTATATATTTATTAGGACAAATTATAACATTAAAAATGTTTGGCAATTAAATGAAAGTATAGTTAAATCTTTTTAAATTTAAAATTCTTTTTATTTAAAATTCTTTATCTATTTAATTTTTATAGTTTACTGTTGGAAACCGTGTGTGTGTGTGTGTGTTCACATAATTGGACAGGAAGAAGCTCTAATGTGCTGGGAAAAGATTTCTGTTCTAATGTTTTATTTGCATAGAACCAGACTAAACCTGAAGATAACTAAAACTGAAACACTATTACCTGCTGTTAACTTTTATGAAAAAGTTCTTATTTCAGTAAATGCTGTTTGTGTTTAAGTGACCGTGCTGTCATCTTCTCGTGTGTTTGGACCTCTTCTCTGCTCCAGCAGGTGTGTGTCCAGCTCTCTCAGCTGCTTCAAGAAGCCCCAGTTCGGGATGATGCGGCGCCGGCGTTTGACGTGATCGATGGCGTCTACAACCGTCATGTTCTCATAGATCATCAAGTAGGCCAGGAAGAGTGTGGCAGAGCGACTGCGGCCCATCACGCAGTGAATCAGAAGCTTATCTGGAGAAATAAAGGGCAAGAGGATACAACCTCAGCCAGCAGAGTTTGGACACAACTGATCTCACACATGTTAGAAAAAGTGATGTAAACCCTGAAATAACACTACGGTATGTCTGGGATGTTGTGATTGATAGAAAGTGGCACAAATGAAAACCGTTATATTGAAGCGTTTTTGTGATCTAGATTCTAGCTCCAGCCAATTCATAAGCTGCATTCTGGGATTGTTTATTTAGCATTATTTTTTTTCATATTTTTATTTTGCATTTTTTAAAAATAGCTTTATGATGCAATTAATTCAAGCACAAGATTTTTAGTGATTTTTTTGAGTGATTTGATTAGATTTTTTGATCGCTTCTCAACTTCTTGCTTCTCAAGTATTCAAGTTCTGTCAAACTAAATAACTGAAATATAAATAAAAATTGATAGGTAAAGTAAAAGGATGCAACTTTTTTTAAACCAATTAATTTGCATGGCTTTTCCAGTCTTTGATTTACAGGATAAGGATTTTTTTATTTATTATTATTATTATTTATTTTTATTTTTTTTTAATATTTGTACACTTTCAACTTGAATTTCAACTACGCATATTTATTATAGAAATGACTTTTCCGGGTCTGCATATCAGATTTTTAAAATGAGGCTTTCTTAAATATCCAGGATTATCAAGACATTTGCAAGAATTCTTTAAAAAATGTAAAAAGATTTTTTTTTATTTTGTTTAAATGCTTGTTTAAATCATCTTAAGGGCCCCTTGGAATTTTCATAAGTGCCCCTATAGTTGAGAAATAGTTTTAACATTAATTCAATGGATGTTGATTGGCTCTTAAACAGTAAGTGATGTGTTCCAGCTCACTCTGGGGGTTTCTGAGGGTCTGGTGGATGTGTTCTGCTGCAGAATTGAAGTACTGGCTGAGGTTAAACGTAGGAACGTCCTCCGCCGTGATCCCGTAGTAATGCACATCCATGTTTCTGTAGTATTCAGCGCCAGTATCCACACTGTTCCACTCGCCCTCCGCAGCGTTCAGGATGTGTGTGATGCCCATCGTCTTCAGCTTGTATCGGTCCTTAGCTGTTTCTCTTTAAAAAAAAAAAAAAAACAACAGTTTAAACTGGTCCACTATTCTTCTCCCGTTATAAACTGCCTTCCCATCCAATGCCTAGGGTGAAGTCAGCTAAAATGGGTCATCCCTATTAAATAAGCTATGCATGAGTATAAATGTTTAGAGCTAGAGTACCTTTAGAGTTAAAATGGGCTAATATAAAAAGAGAACAAAGCAGGTAATTTCAGTTTAAATTTTTAACAGTAAATTGATGCTTTCTTCAGTATGCCACAGCAACACTATTAATAGAAAGTTGAATGAATATGTAATTAAACAATGCAATAAAAAAATAACTGGTCATGTTGTATAGGTGTGTGTTTCTGTGCATTGGTGTCTTTTGTGTGCATGCATGTGTTATATTTTTTAAAGACTGTTTATATTTTGTATAGATACATTTCTAGGCCTATAAATCTATTTTTACCCTCTTTTTAAAACGAGATACGATGCTACAACTTTATTTATCCCATTTAATGCTGACTGCACCCTACAGAAAAATACTCCAAAGGACATTTTGCATACATCTGCACTTGAACTTAGCTTGCACAATGGTTACCACTCTGGCTCTGACTTTAATGACGGTTTAAATGTATAAAGGGTTATTGTTATTGTGTGGATTTGTCATGCAACCTTTTTATGCATGCTGCATTATTATCATCACAACTGATATAAGGGTTAGTCAAACAAATCGACTCACTCGTTTCCTATGTAGACGCTGGGCCAGACCTCATTGACGTGTGTATAGGCGACACTGCCGTGTGTGAGGTGTTTCTCCAGCTCGTAGCCGTTTGGTGTCACATATTCCTCTTTCTCTTCAGAAACCTCAGACGTCAGGCCAGACTTCCTCCTTGAAGTCATCTTTAACCACACGTTCGATTAAAACAGCACGAGAGGGTAAATAAGGCAGAAGCTTAGATGCAAACCAGGCCCGATGCAGAACGATGTCTCATGTTACGTGTAAATCAACAGCTGGATCATCCTGAGGAGTCTCAGTATCGCGTCTGACTCTAAATATCTGTCTCTTTCTCTGTATTTGTGAGTTCAGGTTGGGTCGGGAGGTGTTGAACTGAGTCGACTGCTTTGGTCTGATGACAGGCCGGAGGTGGGTGTTGAATTCTGGGTTATTTTTAGAGGTCTGTTCCCTCTTTCTCTCACTAGAGAGAGCTGAACCCCCAAAAACACATTTATATGTTTCTCTGCATTTGACCTATTTCATCTAAAATGACTCCATAATTTATAATATTGCTAGTGGAAAAATGTCCGGAATCAGAATCACAGGGTTTACAAGCCAAAACAGTCCTAAGCAAATATGTTCTTGGATTTTAATGAGAGAAGCATTGTAATGGAATATGGGCTTGTTAATTGACACTGTGAATGGTTTTATCAGCTGTTTGGACTCTCGTTCTGACGGCACCCATTCAACTGCAGAGGATCGATTGGTGAGCATGTGACATAACATCCATCCAAATCTGTTTTTCAAATGAAGAAGTAAACTCATCTATATATTGGATGGGTTGAGGTGGTGAGTACGTTTTCAGCAAACAACAATTATTTTGAGTGAATTATTAGCTAATAAATGTTCCTCTTAGTTTATGCTAATAGCTGGCATCTCTTCTCTGCAGGTGGAGGTTGGAGTCCAGCTGACGCAGCTGTTGAAGGAATCCAGCATTGGGTAGAATGTTCCGGTGGACACAAACCACCCTGATGGCTTCTGCGACTGTGAGTTTTTTGTATATCATCAGATACGCCAGCACTAGTGTCGCTGAACGACTCACTCCTCTGGCACAATGAACCAAGACCTTCCCTCCTCCTGAAAAACAAGGTCTAACCTGTTCAAACTCGTCCCAGAGATGTCTATAGATCCTCAAATGCATTCAGGTAAAACACGATATTCATTCAACGAGAAAAGCTGTTGGGTGCATGTTTTTTTATATACCGGAAATGTAATATATTCCATTTTCAGATTTTAATCAGTTTAAATGAAACATGAAGACAAAAACTTTTCTTTTGAGTAATCATTCACGATGAGACTTGAATTCAGAAAGCTTTCAAAAAGTTAATTCTCAATTTAAATGCACAAACACAATAATATGTCAATAAAATATCACTTACAAAACAGTATGTTTCATTACGTCATGGAAATATTCCTGAAATCATTGTACAAGCACACTTGTAAGTACTATTTCAATACTACTTGGGAGTAAATTGGCCTACATTTTGGGAAATAAAAAAGCATACACTGTAAAAAATGGGCGTGAATTTAACGGTAAAAAACAGTGAAAATGCTACGGTAAAAACCCGTTAAATGGTAAATTCCTGTTAAATTTACAGGGAAATACCGTAAACTGACATTCCCAGAATTCCCTGCATTGCATTTTAAATTTTGTTTGAATTTGATGTTTTTTCTTTAAAAAAAACTGTTTCTTTTTAGTTTTTTTGTATCAGTTATGTTTATTAGGGTTAGGGTTAGGGTTAGGGTTAGGGTTAGGGTTAGATGTATGTTACATGTGATGCTGTTAAATAAATGTTTACTTATGTTAGTTATTAAATGGTTATTATTATAGTTTAATAATTCTTACTATGATGGTGTTTAGTGCTTGTGTGAATGACACTGAGCTCCTTCTATATGTTTTACTATTTAAAAGATACTTGTGATAGGCTTTGGTTCATCGTGTGACTTTCTCATAACCACCTGCATTTGATGCTTATCAGTGTATTTCAAAGGTACGAAGCAGATTTCACTATTTTAATAGTTTGGTATATTAACATTATACGATATTAGATATTTAAAACTTAAAACTTAAAACTATTGACAAAACAAAATTTTTGACATATTTTTCACAGTTTTATACTAGCAACCACAGCTGCCGTTTTTTTACCGTAAATTTTACAGACTTATTTTTAACAATGTACAAGTTTTTGCCGTAAAATAAATAAAGGTTTTACCGTTATTTAACGTTAGAATTTCGGCAACCCCAGCTGCCGGTATATTACCGTAAAAATATATATATATATATATATATATTTTTTACAGTGTACCTTTAAGCAGTGTAACAGTAGTAAACTACATTTTTCGTTTATATACTGCAAAAAATTAAGTACAAGTATAGACCAAATATACTTCTGTATACAATAGTATAAATCAAGTATGTAATTTCTGAAAAGTATACTTTCTTATTTTTAGTTTAAAAGAAATTAAGTTGAAAAAAACAACGAAACGGTTACAAAGTGCCTTACTTTCCTGTGACAGAGCTTTCTGAACGAAGCTGGCTGTTGGGTAGAGATATGGTGTGATGAGAAAGTCTCTGCTATCTGGTGCCTCCACGCCGTGATACTCTATGTTTGTATCCGAGTAGAAATCAGCGCCGGTGTCGATGTGAGCGGGTCCGTGTGCAGCGTTGATGATGTGAGTGATTCCTAGACGTCTTAGTAGTGTCTTGTCTTTCGCTGTCGTACTGAGAGAAGAACTTGAGAGTTAATTCTGTATAGTATCTCGCTTACACTCACGTATATTCAAACTTGAGTTTAAGTGTCAAGACTAAAAATGTTGTAAGGAGTCTGGAGATGTAATACGTACACATCACTGACATAGATGTTGGGCCAGACTTCATTATAGGCTCCGGAGGGTCGACGGTTCTTTAGCAGGAGGGTCAAAAGGTCACAGATGGGCGGAGTCTCGTATCCAACATCCTGTTTCTCGCGTTCCTGCGTGCTCATTCTTTAACGGGTCGCGTTATGAGGAATTTGATTTAGATTGATCTTTCAATATAATGTAATTTTAACTTAACTCACATGTTGTTTCTCTGAGCTCTTCTTCTGCTTCTTCTGCCAGGTCTGGAGCCGTATTTGTGTGTGATTGTGATGGAGTAATGGATACGCGCCTCTATTTTGGCGTGCTGGTAAATATAGATGAGACTCAAACAGACAGCTGAGGATCTTTGAGATGATGGTTGAACTAAAGTTCACACAAGGTAGAGATGTTTTTTTTTTGTTGGTTTTTCGAATATCAATTTTTTAAATAAAATTATATATTTACAAATCTCCTTTTTATTTGGTGAAATATATTATTTTACTAAATTCTCTGAACTCATAAAGTTTGATGTCATTATTACATATATTTTACATGTTTATATATTAAATATTTTTTGTAAATTTATTTTATTATATATTTTAATTCAGTTGTTTATATGTATATATGGAATATAATAATATGTTTAATTAATAATATATTTTAAATACAATAATCTAATCATATTTTTATTCACTTCTCTGAAGAGGCTTGATGTCCTGATTACGTATATTTAATATTTTCATGTATAAAGTATATTTCAATAACTGAAATATAACAATATATCTTTAATGAACTCTGTTCACTTTAAGGCACATTCGTGGTCGTATTGTGCACAATTCTTAAATTACTCTTCTTTTGAAAGGACATCCCGTCCCGTTTTTAACCCCTTTCCACCTGTATGCTCTTCTGAAAGCACTATAGTGCTGTGAACCTCACTGTGTCTCTGAACATTAAGCAGGAATTTTTGACAATAACAGAAAATCCAGATCTATTAAAAAAACAACTAATTTTAATTGAGAAACGTGTAATAAGGCAGATTCTTAATCATGCATTTCTGTCAGGGAATTGTCTTGATCGTTCTTCGTGTGAATAATTCTGTTGGTGTATTTGTGAAGTCGTGCTGGTCCGGTGTTAGGAGCCAGCGCTCTGGCAGTGCAATGTTTTGTCCAGTTCTCTCAGCTGCTCCATGAAGCCAGTGTTTGGGCAGATATTCCTGTGTTGTGCGACGGCTTTAATAGCCTCAACCAGCGTCATGCCCTCATGAATCATCAGATACGCTAAAACCAGCGACGAAGAGCGACTCAGACCCATCGCACAGTGCACAAGCACCTTACCTAGGAAAAAAACAAACCTATCTTATTTTATTATAATAAAAAATAAATATATATATTTGGTTAAGAAATCACCATTGAATGAGATACTATAGTTTTTCTCCTCACCTCCAGGGGTGCTCATGGCAGTCTTGATAAACTTGGCAGCGGAGTAGAAGAATGTGCTCAAGTCGAAGGAGGGCATGTCGAAGGCCTCCACGCCGTGATAGCTGATTTTAGTGTCTCTGTAGTAACTGGCTCCTGTGTTCACATTGAACTTCCCGTGAGCTGCGTTCAGCACGAATGTGATGTTCAGGGACTGGAGCAAGTGCTTGTCCTTCGCTGCATACCTGGATGAAATGCAGTCACAACACTCCACACACACAATTTTACAGATGTACTCTACAGAGTTTCAGAAAAGAAGAAAGATCTTACATGTCTCCGATGTATATTCCAGGCCTGACCTCGTCCAGATGGCCGCTGGTTCCAGCTTTGACCCACAGGAGTCTCTGGAGCTCAGAGGCTGGAGGAGTCTGGTAACGGCCGTTCTCTCCGTCAGCCATCAGACGACCGCTGATACGGGGCATAACAGCCCACCGCCTCTGTTCAACGACAACAGAAGAGCAGTCCATGAGACTCTTGTGCTAATAGATTTGTGTAAGGAAGTCAAAGTTCTTCAGGTCTGTAAATTCAGGTTTGACGGAGGCGCCAATGAGGGTCAAATAACAGGCTAATCAACAGTAATCCACATTTATGACGAATCGTCATTTCGTCAATCGACCTCTCCATGATGGTAACTGTACACTTTTATATAAAAGGTATACAAATGAACCAAACCCCCCAATCTAACTTGAACATAAACACACATAACACCACTAATAAAAAAACGCAACTGTCTTACATGGCACAAAAATAGGTAAACTCTAAAGAAATACCCCTGAAGCACCGGGCAGTCTCGTAACGAGCATTGGTCAATGACAGTCTAATGACTGATGAGAGTCAGATCCTTTTATTTAGCAAAATTGAGATTAATAGTTACATTTTATTGTTATGGGGTAAAGACAGGGCTCCATACACACATACACATTCACAAAAAAACAAACAAAAAACAAGAAACCCCAAGAAAAGGCCACTTGAGGCATCCAGGAGGAAAGGGGCTGCTGCTGCCTGCAGGTGTGTGTGTAAATGATCTGCGCCGCTTCAGAACTCCTGACCTGATATTTAGATATACTATTCTTCAATAAATATATTTGTTTGACAGGGAAGCTGTGCGCAAACAGAAATATATATATTATTTTTCTAAAATAAATAAATAAATAAATAAAAAAAGCACCTCAGAAAAAAGGACACTTTTTCTCTAGGAATAAAAAGCACAGGTGCTCAAGCCCCCTTTAATGTCTATGTGTGCACGTGCCTGCATGAATCCAATCTCATGGACTCCTTTCACGTTTCCGGGTTTCTCCGTACCAGAAGTCATCATGGTTGGGTAAGCTTGAGTAGCAGTGAATGGTATGATACCGCAAATATATTTTTTGCTTTCCATTTGCTCAAATAGCAAAAGAAAAACTCCACGATAGTGTTTTAATGACTTCCAATAAAAAGAAAAAAATAGAGATGACCCTTTTATAAATGTGCAAAGGTACATTTTCATTTTTGTTTGCATGATTACTGTAAACTGAAGATGTGATATACCAGTTTTGCCACTGTAAGATTGTAAAACATTCCACTGTAAAATTAAAATGAAAAAGAAATAATTATTGCTGATAATTGTTCACTGATGTTAAGACTGCTAAAATCTATTGTGCAAAACCAGTAAAATACAATATATATATATATATATATATATAATCTGCCAAGGCTGAACTGAAATAACATAAATGTAAATTGCTTTAACAATAAGTAAAAAAATATATATAAAAAATAAAACAGAATTACAAGCCTAAAACTTAAGATGAAAACTATAAAAATGAATTAAAAATATTAATAGAAACTATAACAGTATCTTAATGATACTAAAATAATGAATGAATTAGTGGATTAGATGAACTCTGTTTTGTGGTATTATTTGGTTTGCCACACCTTAATAATAAATCAAATAAAATGATACAAACAACTTTAACATCAAATGATAAAAAAAAAATACTAAGCTTTGATGTCCTTATGTAAACTAATTTAGAATTCATCAATGAGCAATGACTAACTTTATTTCTTTATAAATATCTGTTCGTCTTCATGTCATTGTGTAATCAAGCTATATAATTAATAAATTGCCATCTGATTCAAGCAGGCATGTGATCAAATAACACCTTTACACATCGCAAATCTAATAGTAATCAATATACCTCAATATAATAAATGCATATAATCTATCTGAATACATGTAAATGAGACAAACAGACTCACGGTGTGTTGAGGAACAGCTCGTCTGTGTGTGTGTGTGTGTGTGACGTGTTGTTTGAGCCTGTCGAAGACACGCTGATGACTTTATCTATTTATATGTATTTTCTGATTCATGCAGCTCTAAACATCCGTTCCTCAGGATCCTGATCTGGAAGCACCAGGCAGCAGAAGAAACCATAAAAGATCATGTGAGAAGATCCCCAGTAATATCATCCTGATTATAACAAATAGAGACAGAGAGATGATTCTGCGGTCACTCGTCTGTGTCAGAGTAACAGTGTCTTAAATTAGACCAGCTCATTCCCACAGCGGCGGGATAAAAATACATCAGCTCTCGAAGTCAACACTTCACCACTTCACTTCACAAGGGACTTCATTTGCTTTGCTGAACAGCTGCTTTTTATTTTTTATCAATAATTACATATATGTATATATAAGTGTGTTTGTGTGTGTGTATATATATATATTGTCAGCAGTATTTTTTTTTTTTTAAGTCTGCTTTTCTTTAAAGTTCTCAAAAATATAGAAAAACCCCAGTAATATTGTGATATATTTTTACAATTTAAAAGAACTGTTTTCTATATAATTTACTTACATAAATATAATTTATTTCTCTGATGCAAATCTGAATTTTCAGCATCATTACACCATTCTTCAGTGTCACATGATCCTTCAGAAATCATTCTAATAACTAACTACTATTTTTGATGCTTAATATTGTTGTTGTTTTGAAACTTGGTACTTTTTCAGCATTTTTCTTCTTTTTTTTAGAAGGAAAAACCCCCAGCATTTATTAAAAATTGATCATGTGACATTGAGGACTGGAGTAATGGAGTAATGTTGATCTTTAATCAGCGATGAAATGCACTGCTCTAAACAATAAAGGAAACACTTAAACAACACAGCGTAACTCAATCACACGTCTGTGAAATCAAACTGCCTACTCATGAAGCAACACTGATTGATGATCATGTTCACCTGCTGTTGTGTGAATGGAATAGAAAACAGGTGGAGATTATGCACAATTATCAAGACACCCCCAATAAAGGAGTGCTTCTGCAGGTGGTGACCACAGACCACTTCTCAGTTCCTCTGCTTTCTGGATGATGTTTTGGTCTCTTCTGAATGCTGGCGGTGCTTTCACTCTAGTGTTAGCATGAGACAGAGTCTACAACCCACACAAGTGGCTCAGGTAGTGCTACCAGGAGACAGGCCAGTACATCAGGAGACGTGGAGGAGGCCGTAGGATGGCAACAATCCAGCAGCAGGACCACTACCTCCACCTTTGTGCAAGGAGGAACAGGAGGAGCACTGCCAGAGCCCTGCTAAATGACCTCCAGCAGGCCACAAATGTGCATGTGTCTGCTCAGACGGTCAGAAACAGACTCCATGAGGGTGGTATGAGGGCCTGACGTCCACAGGTGGGAGATGTGCTTACAGCCCAACACCGTGCAGGATGTTTGGTATTTGCCAGAGAACACCAAGATCGGCAAATTCACCACTGGAGCCCTGTGCTCTTCACGGATGAAAGCAGCTTCACACTGAACACATGACAGACAGTTTTTTTAATAGTTGTGTCCCTAAACTGTCCTCAGTGTGAAAAGATGGATCTCAAAATCATACAGTCACTGTTGGAAAGGGTTCAAATATGCAAAGGATGCTAAAAAACTGAAGAATCTGCAGGACCTGGAGGATTTTTCTGAAGATCAGTGCTCCGTTAAACTGTTCAGAACAAACCAGGATCTCATGAACAACCGTCATAAACAAAAAAACAGTCGTAGATCATCCAGGTATCCGCACACAGTATTAAGAACCAAGGGTTCACAAACTTTTGAGGACTATATGTAAAAATCTTTTTAGTTTATGTGTGTGTTAAAACACACACACACACACATAAACTAAAAAGCATCTGTCCAGCAAAGCAAATTAACTTTTTGTTCTGTTTATCAACAGAAATAAAGTGTACCATAAAATATCAAGTCAACATGAAATCAAGATGAACTTTATTTGCTTTTACATTATTTCCATTTCACTTTTTTTATTTAAAACAACCCAAAGTTGACCAAAGTGCTGCACAGGGACAAGATGATTGATAAATTGGGTGTTTGTTTTGATAATATTTATCTAAAATATTAAAATAATTAAATCTATTTAGTCATTTATTTATTATTAAAGTATTTAGTCATTGTATTAGGCACCAGTTAAGCATTTTATGTTGACTTTACATATATAACACGTAAATCATTGATAAGACGACTCATTTGTGTAATTATTTAAAAAGGTGTAACCTAATGTAATGTACAGTGTGTGTCACAGGGCGTGAACCTGTGGTGTTTTGGTCCTGATGTAAAGAGTGTGTGATGGTCCAGAGGCTGCTGTACATGTACTGGAGGTAGTGTGTTGTGTTTGTGTGTATTATTACTAAACTGCTCAGTGGCTATTACTGTAAGTCAAATTGCATTTTATATATTTGCCTGTTTTGTTTTTTAATCACAGAACCCTTTTGCCCTTTACGATAATCTTACTGTTTCATAGATACTCTCTAAAATACATATGTTTTCACCTGAAGTGGATGTTCAAGACTTTAACCGTAGTCACAATTCACAGTATTTACCCCAAATCCACTGAAATATTAGCGGCAGTGACTAACTGCCATAATTCATGCCTTCGTTGACTCACAGCAGTATAGAGGAGAGTGAGGTATGCTTAGCACACAATTATTGGTTGCAATATTCTGCCTTTTTAACCACTTATAAAAAAAATAGTGCTCACTCTCACGCCTTTCCAGATGTAGATGACTTTATATCTTCTTCAGATACTGAGAAATGTAGCATTGCATCAGTGTCTCAGCAATGGATGCTCTGCAGTGAATGGGTGCCGTCAGAATAAGAGCCCAAACAGCTGATAAACGCATCCCAATAATCCATAGTTAAGACAAAAGCTGCATGTATGTGAGAAGCAAATCCATCAGTAACTATGGGTGTAGCAATAAACTGATTAATGGAACGATTCTGTGATTTTTCGAATGCATCGCAATTCTCTCTCGAAACGATTTTTAACTTAGTTTTCAACAGCAGATCAACAGGACACCTTTTCACTGCAGGAAGAGTTATTATGGATTATGAACTCTTAAATGATTAGTTTGATCTTTTGTCTTCTGCAGATGTTAACTGATGGACTGGAGCGCTGTGGATTATTGTGATGTTTTTATCAGATTCTTATTCTGACGGCACCCATTCACATCCATTGCCGAGACATTCCTCCAAACCTGATGAAGAAACAAACTCATATACATCTTTGATGACTTGAGGGTGATGATATACTCTGCAAATTTTCATTTTATGGTAAACTGTTCTTTTGGTAACGAAAGCTTTTCGAATCTCATTGGTCCAAATTCCAGCTCCACGTCACTGTAAGCATCACAGATCGACTGCATTGATGTTTTCTCTTCCAGTGTGGAGAATCAAAGCACTTGTCATGATCGGTTTGCTCAGAGCAGGACACATCGTCTGTGTTTCTTCTTCCTCTGCAAGTCCAAGTCCAGCAGCAGGGCCAGAAAGTTCCTGTTGGGATAGATGGCTCGTTTCTGGATGACGCGGCGTATGGCCGTGTGAAGAGGCATGTCGTGATAGAGCATCAGGTACGCCAGCACCAGTGATGACGAGCGGCTCATTCCCATGATGCAGTGCACCAGAACCTTTCCTGAGGAGGAAGGCAGAGTTCTGGTTACATACTAGTTACATCTCTTTCTTGCCTGTTTCTCGCTGGTATAAATAACACCCACAATTCATTGAGATGATTCATTTGATGGCCTTGACAGACCCTGCAGACAAAACGCACCTCGAAGTGAGTAAAACCCTTTTTGATGCTTTTGAAAGAGTCTCTTCTGCTCAGCAAGGCTGCATTTATTTGATCAAAAATACAGTAAAAAATGTAAATATTATTACCATTTAAATAGTTGTTTTCTGTGTGAATATCTGTTAAAATGTCATTTATTTCTGTGATCATTACTCCAGTCTCTTCAGTGTCACATGATCCTTCACAAATCATTTGATTTTGCTGCTCAAGAAACATTCCTGATCATTATCAAAGTAGAAAACAGTCATGCTGCCCTATATTTTTGTGGAAACTGAGATGCATTTGATTTTTTTAGGATTCAAAGACGAACATAAAGTTCAAAAGAACTGCATTTATTTGTCTTTTGTAACATTATAAATGTCTTTTCTGGCACTTTTTATTCATTTAAAGCATCTTTGATGCCACTTAGGTGTGCGCACAAGTAAAGTGCAAATTTTCTTGAAGCAAGATAAGCTTGCTTCATAAGCTACAGATTCAGCGTAAAAGCGCTATTTGGCTATTTTTTTAATTAAATGTAACTGAACATATACTAAGGCAAAGATCCAGGGGTTCAAGGATGGCCAAACAAAACATAGCGATTACAAATCATAAGAGAGAGAGTAAAGAAAAGAGTAAAGTAAAAGTAAAGGAGATAAATAGAAGAGAAAAAACGAGACCTAAAATAAATAAACAGATCACATAGCAACTAACATACTCTTTCCTCACAACAAATAATCAAATACAAATTATACAAAAACGTCAAAAAGTGAGCGTACATTTAAAGTTTTAATTGCCTTTTTGTAACAGGAGGTAGATAAAGATTTAATATACATTTTAATATCTTCTTGAAAATAAGAAAAAAAAACTTGCATTAATGGATAAAAAAAATTGCAAGCGAAATAATTAAATTGCAGAGAAAGTATAAATGTCTCCATATTTCTTCTCAAAAGTGAAAATTCCAAACAAAACATCCTTAAAGAAAAGCTCAAAGTCATTGTGTATGAAATTTTTCTTGTATAAACACAATGCCAAAAAAGATGCTCTGGTTGCGAGTTACAAAAAGTACAGTTCACATCTACGCTTAAATTGAATTTTGACATAATAGGTTTTAACAGGATAGTACTGATGAATAAGCTTAAAAGCCATTTGGCTATTGGTTATCACATATAACCTACAGTCCATGACGTCGCCTGAAAATAAAAGTCTTCACAGAGGTATTTTAATGGAAGGTCATGAAGACTTTTTATTTGAAATAGCATGCGCTGATTAATCTCACAGAGCAAATCCAGAAATCTTTAGAAAGTAACTCAAGACTCCAGTGGTTTCTTACCGTCAGGACTGTTGAGAGCTCTGTGAATGAAGTCTGCTGCTGGTTTGAAGTAAACGTCTAAATCGAAGTGTGTGGAGTCATCAGCGGGGATCCCGCAGTACACAAAACTAGTGCCGTAGTAGTTTTGGTCCCCGATGCTTCCTCTCTTGGAGTGAGCGGCGTTCAGAATGTGAGTGATGCCGAGTTTCTGCAGGGCGCTTCGGTTCTGTGCTATTCCTCTGACAGCAAAAATAATAAAGAGAAGGTTAGAAATGACTGAGTTTGACCACATTTCACTTCTGTACAGTCAGAGTTATTTTAGTATCACTGATAAAACATAAGTAAGATTAATTTTTTTATTAATATTTTTAAATTAATAATTGGTATTAGTAGTATTTTTTTTTGTTGTTTTTATTAATTTATTTTTTTATGTGTCTGTATAGTTTTTGATAGTTTAGTTTTTTGGGGCGAATTATTATAGATTTGTTTTGTTGTTGTAAATATTAGAAATATTCTAAAACACTTATAGCAGTTTTAAAAATTTTGTGAATGGATATAACATGTCTATACAGTTTTTATTAGTTTTACTTTTATTAGTTTTTTTTGTATTTAAGTACTTCAAGTTAAACTACATGAAAATTAAAATACTGCCTAGGCAACTTGCTTAATTAAATTATTATTCACAATCATATATATATATATATATATATAAACATACATGCATACAAAATTAAATAAAAAAAATAATAATAATTTATTACATTATTTCAAGCTTTTTTTAAGTTATAATTTTGTTATTGTTTCTAGTTTAAATTCAACCAATTTCTGATTGGTAACACGGCCTATTATTGTCCTAAATAAATAAAGTGGTGGGCCAAAGTTCTGCCTTATTTAATCCCAGAAAAGCATCAGTAAAAAGTGTTGTGAACGTATAGTTTAAAGTTGTCTGTAGTGTTGTGAAGTCTATTTGAATAAGCTGTCACATGTAAAACAGTATAAATGTGATTTTTAGCAGAGCAGCTTGTACTCACACGTTCCCGATGAAAATGTTTGGCCAGACCTCATCGATTTGGTGCAAGTTTAACTTACACGAGTCCAAAACTTTCTCCAGGTCCTTGACTGACAGATACTCTTTCCTGCTATATTTACGGGCCATCGCTTCTTTCCTGAATTACCCGCCAAACAGAGGAAGAGAGTGTGTTTATAATGATCCGGCTCCGGACTCCTGCCTCTCGCACTGATCCAACACAACAGCTGTTACCCAATTTAGTGCTTCAGTGTTCAGATAGTCTTACTCACGGAGACATGATGTACACACACATGTACACACACTTCACCAGCACACTCAGTCTGATCTGTTCCGTTACGTTTCCCTTTATAGTTTTTAATGAGAACTTCTGTCAAAATCTTTTTCGCTTTTGCTATCAGGTTCAGAAACCGATGCATTGGGAATCATGCTCACTGCTCAACTTTTTGTAGATGAACAGACGTTATAAACTGTGTGCAAACAAATATAAATCCTGTTGTTTTCGACAGATGAAATAACAGCACATAGGTGAGTACATTGTAAAATGGAATAAATATTATTAGAAACATTTTGATAATGCCAGCAAAATAAAATTGAAAAAATGAATATCTGTGATCAAATATAACAAAACACCCCAACATAAATGTAGCTCACATGAATATGATAAGAAGTAAATAATCACCAAATTGTCTTTACTGCATGAATTATTGGTGGTACATGCACTTTTTCAAGCTGTTTGGACTGAAATATGTGTTGGGAGTGTGTGTACACAACCACCCTACAATG